>RJWJ010006287.1:0-63220 GCA_004363605.1 Indri indri
GTCAAGACTCGCTCCACAAAAGCCATTTCCTGCATTTTAATTCTTTAGGGTGGGCTTTGGTTTGTATTAAATGGAGAAAAGTAAGAGTTCAAGTCATATGTGAAAGCAAAAAAAAGTGGAAAACAGGATTGGCTTCTTCGAAGGCTCATCTGGTAGATCTGCCTCTCTGGAACTTCCAGGTGACCTACCGTGGTGACTTGGCCCCGAGAGGATCACTTCCCAAATGAAGGGCAAGGCTTACCCTCGGGCCCCATGGCTGCTGTGGCATTTTATAAAGGTTGTTTAATGGAATTGATTCCTCTAAAAGGGTCTGAAAATAAAGTCTTTATCATACAAAGAAGAGTCATGGATTTTTTTCCTCTCCTAGTAAACGCAGTGACATTTGCCAGCATTTGCAGGTTTCTGTTTCCAACCTATGACACTGCTCGTTTCCTGTGGGGTGCCGCGTGCCGTCCCATTAAACTGCTGTAAGGCAAATGGCAGCAGCTTTCTCCTGGGCTGGCTGCGGGACTACCACGGCTTTCCACGCGTGTCACTTAGGGAATTTAGCTACTTCTCAATTATGTTTTCCCCTATAAAAATAAAACTGTTAAACTAATAAAGCGTACGCCATCCGGGCTGTTACACCCTCGTTACTGGAGAGGGAAGCAGCAGGCAGGGCCCAGGCTCACCCGCCTGCAGCGCGGCCCTGGGGTGTGGTGTCCGGGCCTGCACCTCCTCATCCATCCTAGTCACCCGCGTGGACCAAAATACATAACATACAAGAAGGTTTTTTGGGAAACAGTACAAAAGGCACGCACGTATAAAGTCTATTTTAAAAAGATGACAATTGAAAGATTTCATAATAAAATGAAATTGCCTAGGAACTTGCACCCTTCTAATGGTTATCAGCCCTCGTTTAACCCTGATTCTCACGTCAGGGTCCAGGATCCCTCTTTCCAGCCCATCTGCAGCCTTCGCTGCCATGGGTCCCTTGCAGCCTGTGTGAAGCTGCAGGAGTTGTGAAGCTTCGCCAGGCGTCAAGGCTTCTGCCACTAGAAGCTTCAGCTTCTCTCGACTGCCCAGGGCTTGTCCCGGTCCCCCAGCTCCCTGTGCTCTCCGGCCACTGGCTGCCTCGAAGAAAGACCAGCTGGGCACATCCTGTTGGCCTCAGCATGAAGTCATCACAGATGCGGCTGGAGTCTGGTCTGTGTGGAACGACCCCTTAGCAACCACCCGGGGCCCAGGCAGGTAGCTCTGCCGTAGCCTGGCTTTGCCCGGTCACCTGAAGAGTCTAACAAAAAGAGAAAAATGATCATGCCCTATCAAAACCAGACTGAAACGTACTTGAAGAGACACTGAGATTTCAAAACTACATTATCACCAAGTGAAAGGACCTGGTAAAGCCCCGAGTTCCTCAAATTTGGGGATGAATGGACTCCTTTCCCGTTTTCCATTACAACTGACCCCAAAAAGTGCTGATAAGTATGACGGGGCCATTGTGATGCCCAGTTGCAGCCAGTACTATTCCTGAAACGTCCAGGGATCGCACACCGCGGTCTGAATAGGACCAGGAGCAGCCCAACACGGTGGCCCTGGTCTCAGCCACTAAGTGCTACGATTCAGCCTTCAAACTGGAGTCGGCCACTCTGCCCCGTCACTCCGCCCTGCCGCTGTTCTCTTTTTTTTTTTTAGGAGAAAACGTTTCGGTCAGCTTGCGTTCGAGAGGACACCAACAGGAATTGAACAAGTTTGTGCCTTCGTATTTGCGTTTCGCCCTCACGGCAACCTGTGAGGGAGGACCCGGCACCGCCCTCCCAGGAGGTGCGGTTGCAGGCAGGGGAAGCGGCTGGTTTCCTCAAGAGAGAGTGCAAAGTAAGGAAAGAGTCTGGTCTTTGCATTTAAATGAAAATAGCTTTGGGGGGCCCTAAAAATT
Organism: Indri indri; assembly: GCA_004363605.1. Classification (NCBI taxonomy): domain Eukaryota; kingdom Metazoa; phylum Chordata; class Mammalia; order Primates; family Indriidae; genus Indri; species Indri indri. The sequence goes on from RJWJ010006287.1 coordinate 1,916, forward strand.
TATTATGCTCGTTATAACAAAGGGAAGTGAAACAGAAAAGCACAAAATAACCTGACATCCCAGCATCAGAGACGGCCGTGGCTCACACAGTGATGAATGTCCTCCCAGGAGCCATTCTCCCTGCGCACACGCGCCCAGTTTTACATAAAACGGTCAGCTGTGTGGGCTGCTTTGTCACTATTTGACTCTACAAAATGTAAGGTGAGCGTCTTTCCATTTCCACACGGGTCTGCTTCATGCTTTGTAATGACGACCTAACAGCCCTCCATCCGCAGGAGCCACAGTTGATACAAGCAGGTCCTTTCTGTCTCACAGCCACTTGTATTCCCGTCGTCACGATACCCGAGATCAGGTATGAAGCATGAGGGCTGCACAAATCTCAATGTTAAGATTTGCTTCTTTCATTTCTTTCCTACAAGCATTCACTCATCCGAAGCCGGTGTCCTTTGTGTGCCTCCCCGCAGCCGTTCTGTCCCCAAGCCTTTCTTTCAGCCCTCGATTCACAGCCCGCCTGGGGGGGTGGGGGGGCCACCTGTCGGGCGCCCGGCCTTTTCCATTCGGAGGCGGCGGCACGTTCGATTGTGAACAAGTCCCATCGCACGAAATGTCGAGACGCCTGTGCACCGGCAGGCGCTGGAGCGTGAACATCCTTTATTGAGGTTACAGGTGACCGTACCTTATCTTTTCTTCCCTGGAGTAAGGTCCCGCGACAAGTCAGACTCCTCCGCCAGCCGCAGCCCTGCAGAGAAGTCGTCCTCTTGTCTCAGGGCCCACCTTGTCTGCGAGGTTAGAACATGTGGGCGCCAGAGACACTTGAACAGCATCTGCCGTCGCCAGCGGGGCCAGCAGGGGATGGGCTCTCAGCGCCTGGACCCCCAAGGAAGAGGGGCTCGGCTTCCAGACCTCCGCCTCTGTCCCGCCCTGCAGAGAGCGGGGTCTGGGGCGCGGCGTGTCTGGGCTGCTGGGGCAGTGGGCGGAGGATCATCTACGTCTACCGAAGAAAAGAAAGTACCGGAGGAATTTGGGGAAAGGGAGGCGAGGATGCATGTGTTCCCACGGGGCCAAGGACCCAGGGACACAGCCTGCTGAGGCAGGAGGGGCGTCTGCAGGGGTGAGGGGCCAATGGGGTGCGGAAAGGAGACAGTCAGGCAGCAAGGAGCGACATGACGCGGAGTCCTCGAAAAGTCTTTCCAGACCCAGAAATGCCCCTGGTGAGAGGGAGGTGCCAGGTGGCCTCGCCGCGGCACATCCTGTCCCATCGTCACCCTTGGCCACCTGGCAGAGCTGCAGCGGGAGGGGAGGGAGGGTCTCCAGAGACCACAGGAATTCGGCCAACTGGAGCGGGCAACCTGTGCTGCAGCCTGTTTACGAGGCTCCAGGCGGGCGGCCACCCCGCTGGCTGAAACTAGCCCGACACCCCCTGGCAGCCTGCAGATGAACCCAGGTGAACTCTCCTCGTCACCGGCCTCAGGTCTCCACCCGGGAGGGCTGGGAGGGCTATGGCTTCTTTACCATAACATGCGACACGTGTGCTGGCATGACGAACTCGGCACGCATGCATAATGGGAACTGCCCCTACGTGTGATGACATCTTTTTCTTTCTCTACTACCCGACAAAAACCCCACGCCACGTTCCCTCCGGGAGACGCTGCTTTGGAGAACAGTCGTGGTGCTCTACTCACTTGCTGCAAGTAATTAAAACTCCTGCTGACCAAGCCCCGTGTTCTTGTGGGGAGTCATTTGTTACGCGCCATGTGAGCAAACCCCACTCTTTCGGGTCACAGGAGGAGGGAGAGAGCAGGATGGAGCCAGGTGAGGGCCACCCCAGGCCTCTCCTGCTTGGCCGGGGCCAGAGAGGAGCCCGGAACTGGGCGTGTGATCGTAAGTCTGCCTGAGACCTGCGTGGACTTTCAGATGCCCGAAAATGAGACTTCTTTCGACAGAAACGGGAGTCATGGGACCGTTCTGAGATGTCACGGGCAAGCCGGGGACGCAGAGTGATGGGACCGTGTGAAGGCAATGGCAGAGGGAGGGAGGAAGCTGGTCCCTGTAATAAAGGGTGAAATGGAAGCTCCAGCTGAGCCCCCGGAAGGGACCCAGCCAAGTGAGTCACCAGCCCTGGGTGGCCGGAGCGCTCCAGACCAGCCTAAGCCTCTCATCCAGATCGAGAGTGAGAAACGTCAGGGTGGAGACTAAGCAATCGGGGGAAGGATTTCTGAGAGAGCGTTTGATATGCTAGGAGACCCACCCCTTTCCCCGAAGAGAAGAGGCGGCAGTTCCCCTCACTGGAACAGCCTTCAGAGGGACCCTCCGAGAGCCTGCTCTGTGTCCCTGCTGCATGGGCACAGGATGTCCCTCCAGGGAAATCTGGAAGGTTCTGACAGTCCCTCCAAGGGACAGTGGGAGGAACAGAAGCAGGGAGGAGAGAAGAAAGGGACCCCCCCCTTCCCAGGAGTTGTCCGGACATGTGTGTGAGTGTCCCCAGGGACCAGAGGGGAGCCACACGAGAGAGGGAGCCAGCGCGTGGTGTCCAGGCTTGTCCAAAGGGGCTTCATGGAGGAGCAAAGAGGTCTCGTCAAGGAGAAACTGGAAGTGCCCCTCCCCCGGATCCCCGGGGCTGCAGAGGGGTAAATGGCCAGAACAGAGGTGCACGACCTTCCGTCCCACTGAACCCTGTGCAGGACCCAGGATGTGCAAAGCTGTTATAGGCGAGGGCCATGCTCCCAGGGCTCCTCCCACCTTGCTGCTCTCTGTCCCCAGCCCCCAGGCTTGTCCTCCAGGGAGTGGAGAGGGGTGCTGGCCCCTCTGCGGCAGCCCCTTCCCGGGAGAGGAAGAAGCCACACCCTGGAAGTACAGGTGTTATGTGGAGGGCCATTCTAATTGGTGAGAGGCTCAAAGAGAAGGAAGGACACCTGTTACCTAATAGAGGGCATGAAAGTCTGGAGGCCCAGGTCTTCGTCCAAGGGCTAGGGGGACAAAAATGCAGTCGGCTTTTGAAAACCTCCCGTCAGCTAGACTTGTTGAAATAGCAGTGACATTCTGATTACGTTCCCTCAGCTCAGCCTGTTCCATTAGCAGGGTACACATGGACAACACTAGATTTCTATTTTAAATTGAAAATTGAAAAGAATATTTAACTATCATTTTTGTTTTAATAACACATGACCTCCTTTAAAAACAGACACTTTCTCTTCTGTACCAAGATGTTGGTGCCAGGGGTGGAATTTGACATTTCTCTGGAACTAGATTCAGCCTGGAACCCTTCGCCTGGGATTATTTAGTGGGTGAGGCTGTTGCCAAACACAGGTTGGGCTGCCTGCCACCCGAGAACCAAACATAAGAGGCGAGTGTTGGGTGATGGAACGGAGGCTTATTCAAGCACCAGCAGCCTGGGGAGATGGCAGGCTATTCTCTCAACGGCCATGTCATCTCCTCTGCTTACTGAGCAGCTTGTACAGGGAAGGGGTCAAGGAGGTTGGTGGCAGAAAGCAAGCTTTGTGCAAGTCATCATGACTTGCCGGATGGTAATCGGCAAATAGGTCACCTGATGGACCTTGTCATCAGCAGTCTGCTGTGCTTGGCCTGTTCTAGACTCTTGATCTGTTTTCCCTCAAGGTCATTTTCTAATCTTGTGCCCGGTAGCCGTGTAAGCAAGCAGTGGGTTAATTCTAAACTTTTAAGACAGAAAAAGCCTAAAGCACACTGGAAGCAACATGTCTTCCCGCTAGCCAGCCTGGCGTCGTAGTCTGAGTGGGCCTTGGGGTGCGCTTACAAATCCCCACTGTCAGTCACTGTTCCATTTCTATGGAAACGAGGCGTCAGCTCCATTCTTGCTACTTCCTGCTGAACAGGGGCAGCAATTGGGGAGTTTCCAATGGAATAGCTTGGCATGATGGAATAAGTAACTTTTAGTTCCTTTTTCCCAGAGGTGAGAGAATTAAAGGCTTACCAATAGCCCAATTTAACTGTCTGCACCACTTTTGGATACAGCGAGTAATTATTTTTAAAAGTATTTTAAAAATCAAATAGCACTCAGTGATAATTAGTAAAATGCTTAAACCCAGTTTAACAGTATCTGTAAGAAGAGATCGTAGGCCATCTGGAATCCACGAAAATAGTCTAGAACGCTAGCCTCCTGCTGCCTGAAACATAGAACTATGTTCATCAAGGTGTGTTGCAGCCAAGGGGTTTGCTATCTTATTTTTTCCATGCTAGTGTCAATTTGTGAGGATGTATTTACATAAGTGCAGCAAGAGGAGTTAATATCATCCAAACTCCTTGTTCAGCAAGCATATAATCTAGCGCTATTCTATCTAAAACTATCCAGGCTAGCGAATCTAGTGAAGTTTGAAGATTAAGGAATTAGCAATTTCATTAACTATTATGATTATGGTCTCGCTTAAAGGAATATTTCAGGTCCCGTCTCGGCTGGCAGCTGCAGGTACTGTCTGGTTTTGGTGCTGCCTGCTTTACTCGAGAATGTGTACCCACAGCTTATACCTGCAGGTTGTGAAGAAGCGTGAGTGGTTAATAGCACATCATAAGGCCCTTTCCATTTTTGCATCATTTGTTGTTTGGGACCCTGTTCTTTCCATATTTTTAACAAAAAACCCATGTCCCAGATGGAAGGGGTGAACAGGTTCATCCATTGGAAACACCAACCCAGACAGAGCAAACTGTTGGGTGGTGGTTAAGATCTGCCCCGTCTGCTCTACTTATTATTTTATCTTCAATTCATTAGTTACACGGGGGCCAGTGAGAGCCCTAAGGGGGGCCCTGGAAGGGTCTCCCATAGACTGTTTCTAGGGGTTCAACTTGAGCCCACTTCAGGGTGCCACCCTGATCCTGAGCAGAGCAACAGGCAGTGCCCTATCCCATTTTAAGCCTGTTTCTTGGCAGAGTTTGGCTGGAGTCTTCTTTAACGTGTGGTTCATCGTTTCTGTTCTAACTGCAGACTGTGGTCTCCGTAATGAGTGTAACTTCCACTTGGTCCATAGGGCCCTACTTTTCCCCTGAGCAACTTCATACTCACAGGAAGGGCCATTGTCACTCTGAATGGACTATGGCAGTCCAAATCGGGGAGTGATCTCTTTTAACAAAGCCTTTGTGGCTTCCATGGCCTCCACCCATCCAGGAGACGTGTCTACAGACACCAGCAGAAACGTATCATTTCCAGCAGCCTTAGGCATCTGAGTAAAGTCCACTTGCCAGTCTTCAAAAGGGCGCATTCCCTTCTATTATACTCCTTGTTTGAGTGAGTAACATTCAGTCTTAGGGCCACTGTAAGCTCAGGCTAGAATACAATGACATGATCATAGCTCACTGCAGACTCAAACTTCTGGGCTCAAGTGATCCTCCTGCCTCAGCCTCCCAAGTAGCTGAGACTACAGGCACGCACCACCATGCCCAGCTGATTTTTCTTATTTTTTGTAGAGATGGGGTCTTACTATGTTGCCCAGGCTAGTCTCAAACTCCTGGCCTCAAGCAATCCTCCCACCTCAGCCTCCCAAAGTGCTGGGATTAACAGGTGTGAGCCACCACACCTGGCCTGTTTGATATTTTTAAAGACGAAAGTTCAATCATGTGCTTTCTGGCATTCTGATGATCGAGACGCAAATGTTAAAAATTATCCTAATGACATAATGGCAGCATTGATCTGTCACACACCTCCCCTCCCCGCTCTTTGTAAAAGGGACACTGTCTCACACATTCTGTGCCTCTGCTCCCCCAGCCCTACCCTGTGCCCAGTGCTGGCCTAGGGTCTGGGCTCAGAGCAGACACTGATAATCTGGTTTGAAGGGGGCTCAGTCAAAACCCCAGTCTAGACCAGGGAGAGAGCCGAGGGAGGAGGGGTCAGGGTGAGAGCAGAAAGACAGAGGGTGAGCCCAGGAGAGAAGAGCAGAAGTGATGGGACAGGGAACTGCACTGCTTGCCTGGCTGTCACCTGCCTGTCCACCAAGGCAGGCATCGAGGAGCCCACCGGCCCCTGCTCATTCAAGCCCGACCTCTGACCTCCGGGGACAACAGGGCTCCAGCCTGGCCTGCCTCCCTGCGGTTTCCTCACTTTGCAGAATTCACTCAGCTCTACTTACCAGGCCCCTCTCTGCACAGTCCTCACCAGCCCTGGGAGAAAATTGCTTGTGTGATGACTCACAGGGAAGGAGCCATAAAACACTGACTCACCAATACCCCCCCGCCTGCTCAGTGGGTTCTGCTTTGTGTTTTCCCTTCCAGAGACAATTTAGGATCCGTTTCTGTGATCTTGGCCCCATACAACGGCTGCTGGCTAAACACGAGCCCTGCAGTAACCTTTTCCCCAGCTCATTGTTTACCTGAAAGTGGCTGTCACTGATAAATGCCGTGCCTGGCCTGGCTACTAACCAAGTTGAAAAAGAAAAGAAAATCGGATCAACAGGAGAACAGATCTGCTCCTGGCCGAGGCCCACGCTGTTTCTAAATGGTGAGCAAGAAGTTCATGCCCCCGCCTGAGACTCCAGAGAAACCTTTCTCCAGCAGGGTTTGAAAACTGTTTAAGAATGATTTCGAATGGTGTTAACTTTGAGAAGGCCCACGCAAAGGGGAAATGCAACACACTTTTAAGACGTATGAAATTTTTTTGTCTAAAAAAAATGCCCAGCAATCCACATGCCAAAAAATGAATCTAAAGACAGACCTTATACCCTTCAGAAAAATTAACTCAAAATGGATCACAGACCTAAGTGTCAAACACAAAACTATAAAACCCCTAGAAGATAACAAAGGGGAAAAGTTAGACGGTCTTGAGCACGGCAATGACGTTTCAGATGCAACAGCAAAGGCGTGATCCGTGACAGAAGCAACTGATGAGATGGGCTTTAAAATTGAAAACATGTGCTTCGCGACAGACACTGTCAGGAGCATGAGAAGACAAGCCCCCGACTGGAAGGAAACATTTGCAAAAGGCATATCTGATAAAGGACTTACATTCAAAATGTGCAAAGAACTCTTAGAGCTCAACGGTAAGAAAATGAACAGCCTGATTAAAAGATGGGCCAACGAGCTGAACAGACACATCTCACCAAGACACACAGATGGCAAGTGTATGAGAAGATGTTTGCTGTAACACGTCCTTAGAGAATTGAAAGTTACAACAACATTGAGATAGATACACACCTATTACAATAAAATGGCCCAAATTCAGGGCACCAAGTACTAATGAGGATGTGGAGCAACAGGAACTCTCGTTCATGGCTGGTGGAATGCAAAAACTAAGCATAGCATACAGACCACCCAGCATGAATGGATGAAAACTTTTGTCTATACAAAAATCTCCACACGAACGCTCTTAGCTTTGATTATTGTTGCCAAGACTCGGAACCTACCAAGACGTTCTTCAGCAGGCAAATGCATAAATAAACTGTGGTGCATCCAACAATGGGATTGTATTCAGTGCTAGAAAGAAGTGAGCTATCAAGCCATGGAAAGACATGGAAGAAACTTAAATCCATATTACTAAGTGAAAGAAGCCAGTCTGAAAAGCTACACACTGTATGACTCCAACTATATAACGTTCTGGAAAAGGCAAAACTATGCAAGCAGTAAAAAGATCAGGGGTTGCCAGGGGTTAAGGTAGAGGGCGGATGAACAGGCAGAGCACAGGATTTTCAGGACAGTGAAACTACTCCATATGATACCACAGTGGTGGACACGTGTCATCGTATGTTTATCTAGACCCGTAGGATGTGCAACACCAAGCATGAACCCCAATGTCAGTGATGGACTTGTGATAATGACCAATGTAGTTCATTGGTTGTAACAAATGCATCACTCCGGTGTGGGGCGTAGGTAATGGAGGCGGCTGTAGCATGTGTGGGGGCAGAAGACATAGAAACTTTCTGTATTTTCTGTGAACCTAACGCTGCTCTAAAAAATTAAATCTAGGCTGGTCGCAGTGGCTCACGCCTGCAATCCCAGAACTCTGGGAGGCTGAGATGGGAGGATTGCTTGAGCTCAAGGTCCAAGACCAGATTGGGCAACATAATGAGACCTCATTTCTCCAAAAAAGAGAAAAATCAGCCAGGCACGGTGGCCCACACCTGTAATCCCAGCTACTCGGGAGGCTAAGGCAGTAGGATCCCTTGAGCTCGGGAGTCCGAGGCTGTAGTGAGCTATGATGACGCCACTGCACTCCAGCCTGGGCAACAGAGTGAGACCTTATCTCGAAAAAATAATAAAATAATCTAGTTTAAAAATCATAAGGGAAAAGATTTTAAGAATAAATTAATACTCAAGGTCATGTAAAAAGTAGAATGATGCCCAGTGGATAAAGGAGCGTGGGAGGGGCTGACAAAGGTTCCTGTGTGCTTTCCCATGTTTGATTCAGGAGTGAAATCATCAGGTTTATAGAATGAGTGTTCCTCAGCGGTCCTTGGCATTTCCAACTAAAACCTCAACTGCATATCCCAACAACAGACGACCATGGGGATTCCTCAGGGGACAGTGCAGCCGATCGTCAGGCTCGGTCCCGACTCTGTCTTGGGACCGTTGGGACGTGTGTGCGTTCTGCCCCGGCACGTTAACCAGACCGCCAACGCGCAGCGCCGTGTTCGTGGAAAATTGGTTTTCTCCTTGAATTTTTCCCTCGTTCTTCCCTCATTCTAATCAGCTCTGTTCTTGGTCTCAGGACATAAAGTTTTATCTGCAGTTTTTTAGTTGAATTAACAAGTGGATTGGCCAGACTGTGAAAAACATTAAGGAAACAGAAGATGAAACCCAGACGGAACAACAAGCCGAGCGAGCGCAAGGCGGCTCCGCGCCGGGCCCGTCAGCTGCGCGTGTCTTGATGGACGCCCCGGGCGGCGGCTCCCGACGCCAGCGGCACATCGGCAGCACCTGGTGGGCAGCGCGTCTCCACGGGGCCGGGCACGGGTCCTGCATGGTCAGGGCGGGTGAAGAGAACAAGCGCAGCCGTGAAGGAATGGAAAAGGGCCTGGCCGACAATTTGCACAGATCCATGCATGTGAATAACTAAAACATGCACAGAGTCAAACATGTTCACACGTTTGTATGCATCTCAGGTTACATATCAAGTACATGCGTAATACTCATAGACACTCATGGACACATATGCATTGAGAAAAAGATCAGAAAAGGTTCTCCTGGGTATGCACCTTTAGCCAAAATGTAGAAGAAAATTTCAGTTTTCATCATTGTTATTAATAATATTAATGAGCAAAATGATTGCAACGCAATGCCAGCTGGTGTGTTTCTTGGATGGCAAGTTTTGCATGAATACCTAATTTTTTGTTCTATTTTCTTGAAGTATTCTGTTGTTACTTACTCTTGTGAAATTATACACCGAATTCCACATCGATAATTATCCCGAATTTGCTCAATTCCTCTGAATCTGGAATGTGAGCTATAACTGTATTTATACTGATTTTGCCTTCCCTTTTTAAAAACAGCTTTTCGGGATGTAATTCACACACCATGCCATTCACCCATGTAAAGTGTACACGTCAATGGTTTTTAGTATGTTGTGCAACCATCACCCCAATTTTTAAAGTTTCCGTCTCCACAAACAGAAGCCCCACACCCTTCAGCTGTCATTCTCTTGTTCCCCCATCCTCTCCAGCCCTAAGCATCCACTGATCTGCTTTCTGTCTCTATAGATTGGACTGTTCTGCACATTTCACATAAATGGAATCATACCATGTGATCTTTTGTTACTGGCTTCTTCACTTAGCATAATATGTTTGAGGTTCATCCACATTGCAGCATGAATTAGTGCTTTATTCCTTGTCAAGGCTGAGTAATATTCCACTGTATGGGTATACCACATTGTTCGTCCATTTATCTTCCCATGGGCACGTGGGTTGTTGCCCCTCTTGGCTGTTGGGATTAGTGCTGCAATGAACATTGGTATACATGTGTCGGCGTTTTCAATTCCTTTGGGTATACACCTAGGAATGGAGGTATATACCGGTTTTTATGGGGACTCTACGTATAGCTTTTTGAGGAATCACCACACCGTTTTCCGCAGCGACTGTACTGTTTTACATTCCCACCAGCGGTGGGTTCCCTTTCTCCACGTCCCCACCAATACTTGTTAATTTTCTTCATTATTAGGATTATTACTATAGCCATCTTAGTGGGTATAAAATGGTATCTCATTCTGGTTTTGATCTGCATTTTCCCAATGACTAATGTTGAGCATCTTTTCGTGTGCTTATTGGCTTCTTTGGGAAAACGTGTGTTCAAGTCCTTTGCCCATTTTTTAAATTGGGTTGCTTGTCTTTCTGTTGCCGAGTCTGTTTTTTCTTAATAGTTATTGTGTTTAGCCTAAGTGACCCTATCTGTTCGTAAGGCCCAGAGGTACGGGTTAAGTTCATGTCCCCCATTGCTGTGACTGCGGCCAGATGGACCGGTCTGTTGTTTACACTGCTGCGTTGCGATGCTCTGTCGTCCTTAACCATAAGATCTGTGATTCTTATGTCATCTGAGGACTCAGAAGGGACTGAGATCCACTCTGTGCACCACTGTAAGACATCTAGTCAAAACATAATCATTGCTTGAATAGAGTTTGATGCAAGGAAGATTATTGTTAATTTTGTGAAATAAAGGGTCTAATCCTCTTTCAATAAAGCATTAACAGTGGCATCTTTGAGCAACAAGACTGCAAATAGTTTGTTTTCTTCCTACTGTTCAAAATGCCCAGCGTTAAAGACCATGTATTTCTTTCATAATGTAAGAAATTTTTTTCTAATAAAAAGAGACATTTTATTGCCATGAATAATTCTACTATTTCTCAGTTCCATTTCTCTAAACATTGGCTCAGCAGCAACCATATGTCTTGCTTTCAGGATAGTTCGCCTCATCAAAAAGTCACGCGAAAAAAAAAGAATTGAGGACTCGAATTTTTCTCTTTCATCCATCACTGGGTCAGCTCTGGAGCGGCAAAAGGCAGTAGGCATTTACTCTGAATGTCGACTGTCACCGAACTGAAGGGTGTGACCCGGGCAGGGTGCAGTGCTTTCCTGAGATAAAATTCAGCAATCGAACAGAGTGGAGTCTATTCTTCTGAAAGCAGAGTCACGAATGTGGGGTTCTGAGCCTTGATCCGCTATCAACTGCCTATATAAAGTCAGGAAAATTACTTCCCCTCTCCTGGCTTCTATTTATCTATAAAATGATGAGATTCGATTAGATCCTTAAGGTCTTTCCACCTTTAGGAATCCATGAACCCCACTTACAGAGGTTACATACACGTGTGTGTATATATGAGATTTAGTTTAAGGGTTTATTCGGCATGACTGTGGGGCTCACAAGTTCAAAAATCCATGAAACAGGCCAGCAGCCTGGAGGCTCGGGCAGCAGTAGATCCTTGGTCTTGAGGAAGAATTTCCTCTGAGGAGCCCGTTTCTGATTTTAAGGGCTTCAACTGATTGGACAAGGCCCGCCCGTTGGGCAATCTCCTTTCCTTAAAGTCAACTGACTGTAGATGTTAGCCACGTCTACGAAATAACGCCCCCAGCAACAACTAACGTCATGTTTGATCAAACAGCTGGGTGCTATGGCCTAGCCAAGGTGACACACAACAGACCATCGCACAGGAAAACTGACTTCCAGCAGTGAAGTATAATAAGACAGAGACATGTCAGTAATCCACCGGGCTCTCCGTGGGCCTGGGATAGGCAATCCGGTGCAATGAGGGCCTGTTCCTCCCAAGAGACCTTGCAGGAGCCTGGGGGCCAGGGGGCGCCCTTTCTAAGCCCTGTAGATGGGCGGTCGCCCGTGTGAGGGAGACGGTGTCTGCCCCCGGCCAGCGGTGCCCGAGATGATGGCTGCCTGTGACTCTTCAGTGACCAAATTCACCAGATGCCCGTGAATCAGAGCCCCTGACGTGGCAGTGGGAACACAGGACAAAGCCATAAGCAGAGCCAGGGCGGCTGGATGTCCCGCTGTGGAAAGGAGTTTGGGTTAAGCTCAGCCAGACTTCCAAGGGGCGCAGGACCCCCCAGTGACAGCCAGTGTCCGTGAACCCAGCCTGGATCTAAACAGCCTTGCAGAGTGCCTTTCTCGCCCCATGCTGGGTGCGATCGAGTGGCACAGACTGATATTATTAATAACACACGTTTCATATAGATTTTTAAGTCATTAACGGTTCTAAATTAACCAGCTGAATGATCTCCCCACACGAAGGAGTGGGCACGGTGGGTGGGGGTTCCGGGCTATCGACTGACTGTTCGGCAGCAGAAGGTTAAAGAAAGATGTCCAAGAAAGTGAAATTTAAGAGCAAAGAGAATACACAAATGCCAACTAAAGTCTTGCTGCTTCATTTGGGAGAATTACAAAGCAAAACCAGAGGATCCCTGTGTGTTAATATCTTTGGCAAACCAAGGAGAAAGGGGTTGTTTCTTTTCTGCTTCTCAGTCTTGGCAGAGGAGACCCCAAAAGGCTGCGAACACACTCTCCGCAGGGCAGACAGCCCTGGCCGGTGTTTCCCCACCTCTAATGCCTCTCCAAAAGCTGACGGGCGCTACATGTTTTCTCATTGCTTCGCACTGTTTCTGCAACGAGCATGCATTACTTTTATCATCAGGAAGAAAAGAAAAACATATTTTTTAAATCTGGCTGTGACTCCTGGTTTTTAAAATGCTAATTCGAGGGCACAAGCTTTGTCTCCCCTCTAATGCAAAAATCTTTTGAAATGATCCAATAGGTATCGTATAGGGGGACATATCTGTAGCAAGACTGGGAAATGGAGAAGAATAAATGAGCCAGGAGCTCCGAGGATTTCCTGGAAGAACGGAAGCAGGTGGGAGCAGGAAAATGGATTAGGAGAGTTTAGACTGCTACAATTTTCTAGAGGGTGATTCAGCAGTATATTAATTATAAATGGGCACACCAGATTGGTGGCCATCACGCCTGTGGGAATTTATCCTAAGGAAATGATGAGACGTATATAAAGATGTGTGCTATGATGATAGCCATGCGTTCACTCTTTATATTTTCGAGGCTTGTTAAATTTTGCCTGTCCCTCAAGTAAGTGTTTCGCATTCATGCACTTTAAAGTTGAAGCCAATAAAAAAGCATTCCATTCTGATCATTGTGCAAATATTCCATGCTGGGCTGCGTCGTATGTTAGAGTTACATTTATTTCTCAATGGATTCAATTTCACAATACCAGGCCACTTGAAAGAGAATACATCTAGCATCAAGGACAAATAGATTCTCTATTTTGACATCGGCTCCTTAAAATGCCACCTTAAAATGCTCCTTTAAAAATGCCACGTATTTATGTGTCTTATACATTTCTTGTGCAGTTTTTCCCTTATAATTTCTAATTTCCTTTCTTTTTTTTCTTTAATTATTTGCCTTTATATTCCCATTTTTCCCCCACAACATTTTAGTCATACTCTCCATTCTACTCCTGGTCCTCTTCTCCCTTGGGGACTGGGACTGTCAAAGTCTACCACACAGGCTGGGCGCGGTGGCTCACACCTGTAATCCCAGCACTCTGGGAGGCCGAGGCAGGCGGATTGTTTGAGCTCAGGAGTTCGAGACCAGCCTGAGCAAGAGCGAGACCCCGTCTCTACTAAAAATTAGAAAGAAATTAATCGGACAACTAAAAATATATAGAAAAAATTATCCGGGCATGGTGGCGCATGCCTGTAGTCCCAGCTACTCGGGAGGCTGAGGCAGGAGGATCACTTGAGCCCAGGAGTTTGAGGTTGCTGTGAGCTAGGCTGACACCACAGCACTCTAGCCAGGGCAACAGAGCCAGACTCTGTCTCAAAAAAAAAAGTCTACCACACAGCTCTCTCCGAGCTTTCCTGCCCTACCCTCTAGGGTTGGAATCCACTAACTCCATGTTTTCCCCTTTCCTGTTTTCCCCTCTTTTGCTGGAAAACATCCTCAAGTAATTTCCTAAGAAAGGTAGATAAATAATATCAGAGATAAAAGGAGAACACAATTGCCAATGCTACAGAAATAAAAAAGATACACTGAATGTATTATGAATATATTAAATTCGAAAACTTAAGTAGATCAATTCCTTAAAAAAAGTGGAGTCTATCAAAATTGATAATAGAAAAACCTGAATCATCCCATAACCAGTTAAACTGAATCAAGAGTTAAAAAAAAATCTTTCCACGAAGGAGTCAAACAACTTTAATGGGAAAAAAAAAAAATCTACCAACCATTTCAGGAATAGAAGTATTTCAGTCTTACCCCAACACTTCCAAGAGAGAGAAAAAGAAATACTCCCCAGTTTATTATATATCCTTTTATAACTAGCGTGAGCTACTCTCACCTTAATGTCAAACAGTGGGTAATGTATAAGCAAGGAGAATCCCAGGCCAATCTCACTCATCTAAACCCTGCGGGAGGAATACCCGTTGCTCAACACAATCTCCACGCTTCCTCCTGGGCACGTAGGTTATGTTTCCCAGCCTCCTTAGTGATTTGTGTGACTGGGGGACCGCGTCCTAGCCAAGGACATGTGAGCAGAGGTGATGTGGGCAATTTCAAGCTGTTGGAGCAGGAGACTAGGAGTCAGGGCTGAGACCGGATGCAGCGGCTTGCAGAGCGGGTGCAGGTGTTAAAGTAAACAGCCATCAGGCAGAAAACCAACCAGGGGAGCTGATAACCACAGGCAAGAACCAGCTTTGGCCGGCTTCTTAGCTGTATATGCCACCTAACGTGAACTTTGGCTAATTACAAGATCATTTGCATCATGGTTTTAAAATTTCTCCACTGTTGAAATCACCATGACAGTTCTGAAAAAACATATAAAATGTGAAAATGGGAAAAAAGCCAATTTTAGGAATTACTACCCACATTCTGTTGGGGTTCTATATTCCATTAGGAGGTGTCACGTGGATCATCACGGCTCCCTCCAAGGGATGGCATCGCTGTGGATATTCCTACCAATTTGGAGGGCTGGTCCCCCTATACCATTTTCAGAAAGTTCATATGGGTTATTCTTTGGCTTCTCTTTTATTCCTTTCAACACCTGTTCATCAACTCCAAACTTATTATCTTATCAATTTTATTATCTTATCAATTTCTTATCAATTATCAATACTGTGGTCCAGATCACTTTTGATGCTATAAAGATCTAATTCCCCCAAAGTAGTAAATTAGTTTACATATTAGCAGCATCCTTGCCCGGTCTAGGTTTGCACCCAATGTCTGGACATTTTATAGCTGACCATTCCATGTTCTTAGAGGGACATGAAACTTACTCTATTTTGGGCCCCTGAATTTTCTGACCTTCGGGTGGGCTGTCATAGTGACTATCATGACTCCTCCACCATTCCTGAGAAAAGCCTTCCACCAGTGAAGAAAATAGCAACTGAATACTGTGACAACCTCCCCTGCGACAATTCCTGGATGAAAGTACTGTATGATTTTGTGATGGATGATACAATAAGACCCCTCTCGAAAATGAAAAGGCATTTTCAAGGAGAGAGGTGGTACTATAGTCAACGTCAGAGCCAAAGGGATTTCTCTCTGAAATTTTAAAACAGCTGGTAAAGTGGAATTTTTGCATTATTAAGACCAGGGATGTTTAGAAACCAGCCTGGTACAATTTCAGAGTACGATCACCATGGTACCAAGAAGCTAATCTAGCTTTAAACAGTCAGCCTGTCTCTAGTGTTCAGCTTTACTCACAGGTCTTTCATTCATTGTTTTATCATCACTGAGGATTTTTCACCCACATCTGTCGTTTTGTAAGCATATCATTAAAAAAGCTTTAAAAAGGATATTTCTAGTACATTATTTTCACTGTTAAGTTCTGCTTTATTGAAACAGCTAACGAACTGAGCTGTTAATGACAATCATAGTATTTATCACAATTTTGTATTCTACTGTCTTTGCCTTATAAAATACAGTAACCCGGATACGGGGGTGAACTTACTTTAAAATTCTACCACCAATAAAAAAACTGAGTGATTATAGTATAAAAGACTGAGATGGAAACATCTTTCATTGCAAGCTAAATTACTCTTTTTACTATTGTACCTAAATTAGACACTGCTAAATCCTGTACAGCATTACTCATACTTATTGGATTTTTAAAAATGTATTCTCAAAAGCTAAGTTGTTATACACAATCATAAGTATGTAGGAAATATATAATGTTTAAGCAAGAATTTTTATATGGCCCTGTTGGAAGCCATATATAATCAATGCATGTCTTCCACTTTAAGTAACCGCAAAAAGTTTAATTCTTAATAAAATGTCAGATTCATTCTTGTATCCCATAAGTTCTTTCTATGGTGGTGATAATTGGCTTTGGCCTCAGCTGGATGTTAAATTTTAACCTTAGCCATTTGGAGATCAACCACGATGAATATTCAGTGCATCTCAGTGAAGTCCACTTAACCAAAGACCCCATTCTCCACAGTGGGAATTTGAAGCAGCTGAGACTTTCCTTCCTAGGCCAGTTCAACACTGCAGAGTAGTTATAAGCAGCAGAGACACTGAAAGGAGCATAAACGCCAGGAGTTCTCGTCTCTGCTTTCCCCAGGATTTATGGGGACCTCACAGGGAGCCGGCCTCGGTTTCTCCCCCTGCACCAGTGAGGCGTGTAGGCAAAGAGCCTGTCTGCAGAGATGGGTGCTTGGTTTCAGAGACCCAGGCACCCAAGTGAAACGAAACCCTGTCAACATTAAAGGAAAACTAAACAGCTCTCAGCTGTCCCGGGGAGAAAGCGGCTGGGAGCACCGGACGCTCCTTAGGCTGCTTTCAGTTTCTGAAATTGGGCGATTCCGTTTCTCAGAGGACTTGTGCGCACAGTCAGGCAATTTCCCCCACAGCATGAAACCAAGAACAAATAGGGTTCAGACACCGACAGAACTTTCTGTGTCTCTTCCTCAGTTAAGACAATAAAACTTGATCCAGGTGAAAGCAGTTGGGTGAGTCACAATTTTGGCAGAAGGAGAGACATTGTTAAGCAATATTTATTTTTGTTTTTGCTTTTCCTGCCGCTACTTCAACCTGCGACCTTTTGCTTTTCAGGCCAGGACGTTTCAGGCTGACCTTGACCAAAGGGAAAGGGATTTGTGGAGAAACTGGAAGAAAAAAAGCAAGTTTCCTCCTTTAGGTTTTGAATGCCCCAGTCAAATTGTGATTCCACTGAGATCTACCCTGCAGGCTGAAACAATCAAAAACTAGACAAAATACATGGGAAATGGTTTTCAAGACACTAGGCAGGAGGCAGCAAAGGACTGCCATCCCTGAGAGATGGGAAGCAAACCAGGCAACCCCGAGATGGCCCCAAAGCCTGGAGAGTGTCCAGGAGAGAGTTGCAGGGTGGAAGCAGATGGAACTCAGCCTACTCCTTAAATTGGGGAGACAGAGCCCAGATTCGAGGGACCAAGAAGGCTGGAGTTGGAAGGAGAGAGAGCTGCACAGGGAGAACTCTGGGGCTCTGCAGAGGGCCCCCTCGAGTACTCAGCACACGCTGATGAACACACAGGTGAGGGGACTACCCTCGGCCAGAAAGAAACCCACCTGAAAGGATTAGAGAGAAAGGAGCCCGGCGAGCATGCAGGGCCGGGAATAGCGCTTGGGTACATGGCAAGTTAGACATGAAAGCTTGACAGTGAGGTTTCAGATGATGGGCGCCCCCAGAAAACTTCCCATTTTGAATTGGAACCTTTACGTGGTGCTACACCCCAGAAGGAAGAATCCTTGGCCTGGGAACCAAGAGGTGGCCCCACCTACGGGTACAGGAAAGTGGACCCCAAGCTGGGGATCCAGCCTGAAGGCCAAATGGGTCCTTGGCTTTGCACAGGAAAGAGTTCAAGAGCGAGCTGACACAGTAAAGCAGAAGAAAGTTCTTTTTTTAAAGTAAGGAAAGAAAAATGAAAGGAGGCTGCCCCATAGACAGGGCAGCGGCTACTTCGTATCTCTCAGAGCAGCAGCGAGAAGCCCCTTGTGGGTTTCCAGGGTCTTGTTTCGCACTTCTGTTAGGGTGGGGACTCGTGACAGAGGCTGAGATAGAAATCTCGACACAGACGTTAGAATAGTTTTAAGGAAAGAAAGCTTCTTTTACCTCCCCAAGGTGAGAAGGGCACGACACGCAGGAAAGGAAGGAGCAGTGCCGCGCGGGGGGCGCCGGCGGCTGGGCTTTTATGCAGGGTGGAGGGATTGCTGCCAGCTGCCTGCAAAAGGCGGCTGCGAAACGGCTGTGTCCGTTTTCCTTTTTCTTTTTTCTTTTTTTTTTTCCTCTTGCCTGCGAGGCTGGCTCATCAGGGTCCTTGGACCGTAGCCTGGCCATAGCAGCAGCTGGGAAGCATCACGCTCCTTCTGCCTGTTCAGTTCGAGTGCTGTGAAAACAAACTTCGTCGGCAGTTAATCAATCAGGGGCTGTTGTGCTGTGATCTCTCCCTTCAAAGGGGCAATTGTGTGCTGTGAGCTTTCTCCTCTTTTTTTTTTTTTTTTTTCTGTTATGGTTTATTTTTCTCTGTTAGATAGTTTCTTAGCAAGGCCATCCTATCACCTTCCATTTAATTTCACGTTAAGTGGAGGGAGGATTATTCGTAAGATTTCTGGGGAAAGGACGAGGAGTTCCCAGAGCCGAGGGTAACTTGTCAACCATACAGGGTAACTTCCAGGAATTGCCACGGCATTTGTAAATTGCCACGGTGCTGGGGGGAGCTTTTTTAGCATGCCATACAGTACGAGCAGGGTATAATGAGCAGTGAGGGTGACCTGAGGTCATCTTTTCCATCACCATCGGCGCTCCAACTGGTTTTGGCCAGTTTCTCCACCAACTCGTGTTTTATCAGAGACTTTGGTTCAGATCTTATGACTCCTTATCAAGCAGGGCCTGCTGGGTTCCTGTCTCATGACTGTCACTCTCGATGCCCCATGTGACGAGTTTATGCTTCCTGGGCTTATTGTCCCCAGAGAACACCTCTTCCAGGGGACAAAGCAAGATTTCCATTGAAGTTTAAGCTGTCACTGCCACCCGAGTACTTTGGCAACTTGTGCCAAGGGACCACAAGGCAAGAAGGAGAGATACCACCGTGGCAGGGCCAGTGGACCCCGGTCATCGGGAGAAGATAGGGCTGCCATACCAAAGTGGGGGCAGGAGGGGCCACCCTTGGGAAGGGTCTTGACACTCCCTTCTCCAATGTTAACAGAAAAATGGACAAGGAATCTCAGCCTAAGAAGGGCTCAGACCCCCTCGGAGGCGAGTCTGTGGTATGCCACCAGGTCAGCAGCTGGGCCCCGCAGAAGTGCTACTGAGGTCAAGAGGCATCCTAAACGGAGACTGGAGGAGGGAGATGATGAGTCTCGGGGTGGCCTAGAGACCAGCTGCAGAGGGTGGGTGTTGTAGCTCATCCCACACACCTTCCTCTGCTGCGTTTCCCCCAGGAAGAAAAGTGCCCGGGTGTCCTGGAATAGCTGTTCCCAGAACACAGAGGCAGAAGTGGACCCCAGGAGTTGCATGGTGGACTGTCGTGGACACTTGGATGTACCCCCCAGATCCACAGCTGCCAGGGTGGCTATTAGCAGACAGCCTCCAGCTGCCGGCCCCTTAAGGGATTGCCTCAGAGGCAGAGAGCTGCCTTGCCAAGATCACATCACTTCTCAGCATGGCCCACATCCCATAGAGTCTGAAGGGCCCTCCTTGCTCCAGAGCTCCCCATGGGGTTGGCCACCGCTGTCACTGGGCCTGCATCACAGCCAGGTGTCTTCCTGATCAGTCCCCTCCCTTCTATAGGTGTTGGTCCCAAGGGCACTCCTTAGCCAACATCCTGCCTGTCGCAGTCTGCAGCGGCAAGGTCACCCAGCCAGGACGCAGAGGAGCTGGTTTGCAATGCAAGCAGCATGGCTGTAGCTCACTCACAACCATTGTGCTATCCGGGCCCGCCCCCCAGCCCAGGAACTTAGAATCAACCCGCAGAGGAGGACAAGGCGTAGGGGAAATCTTTAACTGGCTCTGAATCCAAAAGGACTCAGAAATTATTGAAGAGTTTGAGACTTTTTCACAGTGACCTGATTTTTTACTATCAGGTAAATGAAGCTTGAGATGAAACTGTAAGGAAACAATTAACTGTTTCCTTTTTGTATATCTGAGTCTTAGAAATCCATACCCACTGCAAAATATTTAGAATCAGTGAAATTTCGCTATTGGAATGAAAGAAATCATCAGAATTATAGCACTCACATAGGCACATAGCCATTTCTGTATTTTCTCAGGAACCACCTAGTATCCCAGTCTACAAAAATCTTTCTGTGTTTCCAAACATCAAGGCATGGAGCTAAAGAGAAAATATCTACAAGTCGTCCAATGAGAAGTCGTTCTTACTTCTCCGTGGTAGGCCAAAAAGCAGCCCCCAAAAAAGATGTCCACATCAAATACCTGGAACCTGCGAACGTGACCTTGTTTGGATAAAGGTTTTCTGCAGCTGTGATTGCGTTCAGGACCTTGAGCAGAGGATTGTACAGACAGGCCCTAAAGGCAGTGACAGGCGTCCTCGCAAGAGACAGGCAAGGGGAGATTTGAGACAGACAGAAAAAGACACAGAGGAGATGGGGACGTGAAGACAGAGGCAGGGATTGGAGCGATGCAGCCCCAGCCCACCGCAGGACAGAAGCTGGAAGAGCAGGGACGGATTCTCCCCGAGGCCCCCACAGGGGTACCCCTGCTGGACTTCAGATTTCTGGCCTCCAGAACTGTGACAGAGGACACTAATACATCCTCCAGCTGTCTGCGTAAGAATACATCCGTAACTGGGCCGGGCGCAGTGGCTTATGTCTGTAATCCCAGCACTCTGGGAGGCCAAGGCCCAAGGTGGGAGGATCTCCTGAGGCCAGGAGCTGGAGACCAGCCTGGACAACATAGTGAGACCCCATCGCTACAAAAAATTTTAAAATTAGCTAAGTGTGGTGGTATGTTCCTGTAGTCTCAGCTACTCCGGAGGCTGAGGTGGGAGGATCACTGGATCCCAGGAGTTTGAGGCTGCAGTGAGCTATGATCATACCACTGCACTCCAGCCTGGGTGACAGCAAGACCCTGACTCTAAAAAAAAAAAAAAAAATTCATAATTGTTTCTGAAATATACAGCTTTACATTCCTCAACTGGCCCAAAAGACAGTGGGAATAGCGGGCCTTCCCCGTGTGTAAGCGCTGTGCAGACTATCACGGTAGAAACATTGCCCACAACGGCAGACGCAGGAGTATGGATCTGCCTGTGGGTGTGAATTATAGCTCCTGAGAGAGTGCTGGGGCAGGGGGGTGTGGATTTTTATATCTTGAGCCTATTTCAGCAGAGCTATGCTCAAGGTCAAACAACTTAAAAACCCATAGACAGTCCGTCTTTGAGCCAAAGAATTGATCTCGCTGGCATTCTGATAATAAAATGAAAAGGAAACCATTTATTACGATGACACTCAACTGATGAGCACTGAGCCGGGAATCTGACCTTCTCTCTGGTCCTGTTTTCCCCGGTAAGAAAGTGTTGATACTCTGGTAAGGATGTCTGAATAAGGAAGGGGACACTTAGAAAGAAAGTCAAGGAGAGATACTGTTCTTTCCCTTGGAGGACCAAGGAGATTCATTTCACAGCACACCGTTTTGACAGCAGCGTTGTGTAGAGAGACTGTTGTTATCTCTGTCCTCTGGGAACATAGACGGAAATACTTGGCCTTATCTGTGGAGGCTCAGGAACCTCTCTGGGGCTATTTAGCCCAAATCTCAGCATCTTCTCTCTGGGGAGTTGAGGGACAGGCCAGGGTGGAAGGAGAGAAATGAATAAAGAATGAGTTTTTTAAAAAGCCGTTGAGAAATCTCCCAAGTGATGGCAAATTATTCAGTGCAAAGGCTTAAAAGTGAACAGGCAGAGAATAAACGATCTTTAACCCTCTGAACAATTCTGAGTCAGGTGTTACTGTGCCCATTTTGCAGATGAGGCAAATGAGGTTCCAAGAGGTTAAAGGACTTGAGGTTACAGTAAGACACAAAGCCAGGATTGGGACGCAAACTTGTCTGACTCCTAAGGTCCTGCCCCTTGAACTCTACCACATTTCCTGAAATAGAGAGGGATGTGTGGGCACCCTCCCCTCCTCTCCGGACTGATTTTTTCTGAAGTTTCCCCATTTCATTGAACAATTAGCCTCAGCCTGCCCCCTAGACCCCACCCCAGCACTATCCTACCCCGTCGCATCCCCACCCCACCTACCCGCATGCCTCCTCCACCCCCTGGACTCACCAGCTTCCACCCACCCTGCTCAAGGCTCTTCCCACATGGAAAGCTTCTCTCAAAATGAATTAGCAAACAAGGACCCAGGGGCTTTCTCTTGAAATCAAATTAGTGGATTTGTTTGAAGACTCTTTTTCATTTTAAAATGTACAGGGATGTCAGCTTGAGGCTCCCTTGTGAAAGCAAGAAAAATACAAATTGCTTCTTATAAGGCAAACATTCCATTTGTAGGGATTTAACCTGATGCTCAGGCTAGACACTTAATGAAGGACACCTGTACTTCTCTCCCTTAGGGTAACACCAGCGGTAACTGGGTGCTGCCCTCTGGCAACACTGGGGCATGGCTGAGCCTGAGGGAGAATGAGGAGGGGGTCAAAGGTCAGGGATGAAAGGGCACTAGGCATCCACACCTGGCTGAGATGAACTCCAGAGAAGTAGATCATCAGGAAGCAGACCATAATACCCCGGTGGAAATAACATTATAACTGGAAGTTGATTCAGCACCATAAATATACTGAAAGCAAAGACATGCCATCTACAAAATAGTTCTCAAATTATTTACAAGAAAAAAATCTATGCACAATTGGCATAAATATATAATAAATATACTATATTAATATATGCTATTTAAAAGAAGTTTTCCATTATATACTCATAAACACATGAATGTACAATTCTATGGCCTAATAAATTTTATCCACAACTCACATTGGTTATAATAATTGTAAACATTGAATGAATACTAATTTTCCTTGCCTTCTTGGCATTTGGAAAATTTTAGGAAGATGATTTGTGTGGTCCAGGTTTTCTAGTGAGTTAATTGGGAAAATTTGAACAGATGTAGCAGAAAGAGGTATTCAACATGAACTGGTTAATCTTAGAGCAGCCTTGGCGTCTTGTAGGAGGCAGATGAGCAGCAGGTTGGGGTGGTAGGGAAAGTGTAGAAGCCACCAACAGTCCTCCAGAATTATTTTGGAAAGAGCAGAGAAAGCAAAGAGTCATCCAAATGTTAGTGAATATTTTGGTGGTAGGCAGGGGAGAAGAGGACCAATGTGGGTGCAGCAACAGGTACAGGGGTGGCAGTGCCCGCATGCGCTTCGAGATGGTTAATTTTACATGTCAACTTGGCTAGGCGCTGGTGCCCAGTTGTTTGGTCAAGCGCCAGTCTAGATGTTCCTGGGAAGTAACTTCTTCCATGTGGGTACATTCAAATCAGTAGACTTTGAGTAAAGCAGATGACCCTCCACAACACTAATAGGCTTCAGTCCAATCAGTTGGAGGCCTTAAGAGGAAAGACCAAGGTTTCCCAGAGAAGAAGGAATTCTCCTGAAGGTGGCAACATAAAAACCTTACCTGAAAGGTGGCCTTACTAATAACCTATCTAACAGAGGAAAATAAACTATCAAACAGAAAGTAAGGGAAATAAACTCACAGCACATTATTGCTCCTTTGAAAGGAAAACTCACAACCACGCCTTTGTTTTGTTGAATTAAAACACCTGTGGCCTAACTTGTCACCTCCGAGAGTTTCGTTTTCTCAGCCTTGCAGAGCCCTAAGTGCACAGTAGGGGTGTGAGCTCCCCGCTTCAACTCTCTGCCTCAGTTTCTGCCAAAAACCAGATTCCAAGGGCACTGATAAGCAAACCTCACGCAGAAAGAAAAAAGTAAAGGGCACCTGCAACGACTTCACCGCCACTTCTGTCATCAGCCTGCTAAAGCTGAGAAAAAACACATTTTTACCCTTTAAAACTCCAAACAGCTTTTCCTCAGCTGCCCAGTGTTTCTACTCCATTTGTGTGCTTGGCCTCTCTCTCTCTCCCTCTCTCTCTCTCTCTCTCTCTTTCTTGGAAAAATAAATAAACTTTTACTTCCGCATATCCTAAACTCGGCATGAGAAATCTTTCTCCACCCATGTGCGAATTTCACACCCTTTCATGACCTGAGTAAGGTCACAGTCAGAGGCCCTTGAAGACGCTGCACTTTGAAGATAGCAGGGCCCAGGAATGTGGCGGCTTCTAGAAGCTGGAAAAGGCATGGAAACAGAGCCTCCAGGAGGAACACAATGCCCCCAGCACCCCTCTTTTAGCCCAGGGATACTCATTTTTGTCTCCTGACCTCCAGAACTGTAAGAAGATAAATATGTGTTATTTTAAGACCTTAAGTTTGTGGTAATTTGTTGCAGCGACAACAGGAAACTAATACGATGCGTGTGAGGTTGACGGAGAGGAGCCACCGACCTGAGACGGGGAAAAGTTGTTTCCTATTTTTGATCCTCACCAGCGGAGCAGCGTGGGGGGTGCAGGGTAGGTGTTGGGGTGCAGGCTGCAGAAGCAGACGGCGACGGGGCTTTGCTTAAGAAGAGGAGAACCGTGGAGGAACCCAAGGGGGAGACCCTGAGGCAAGAGCTGCCGGCGTGAAGGAGCCGGGGAGGGAGGGGGCAGGGCGGGGGGGGGACAGCTGTGTAATCAAAGAGAACCTGAGGGAAGAATGAAGAGACTAATCGGGATTTTTTAAAATTAAATTTTCTCATGTAGCAAATGTTATTGGCCTCACCTCCATCTCTCCAGGACAATTCGAATAACATTGATATTCACTAAAGTTTTGTGGCCTTGGAGTTGATTTAGGGAATGCAACGAAGTGCCGATCCTGTTTCAAAGTGAGTTCGGGGTTTGTCCAGGCTTTCCAGTGTGCGCATGGGCTCAGGCACATTCCGGATTAAATAAGCACCCTGGAACCAAGCCGAGAGTGCCCCCTTAGCATGGCGGCCACAAGGGAAGTTTTGGGCCTAGGGCGGGGTGGGGTGTGGAGACCCTCCTGGCACAAGCCACCGTGGTCTGCAGAGAGAAAGTGGCAGGGCACCCCATCTCTCCAAAGAAGACAAAAACCAGCCAGGTGTGGTGATGCACACCTATAGTCCCAGCTACTCGGGAGGCTCAGGCAAGGGGATCCCTTGAGCCCAGGAGTCTGAGGTTGCTGTGAGCTGTGAGGACACCACTGCACTCTAGCCCGGGCAACAGGGCAAGACTCTGTCTCAAAACAAAAAAAAAAGGAGAGAGATCCAGGTTCTCCTGCTGAAAATAGAGGCCACATAGAGACCCCAAAGGATGAGAGACCATGGGGAGGGAGGGGCTGCAGGAAAGAGACCCGAGATGCCCCAGTGACAGCCGGCACCAAGGGTCCATCCTGCAAGGGACCAAACCCCTGACCACAGAGTCATAAGCAGTAAAGCAGTTCTGTGTAGCTACGGTTATGGGTGCTTTGTTACTCAGCAAAAGATAGCAGATACAGGGTGACAGAACAAGAAAATAAAAATACTCCTCAATTAATTGAAAAGTTTTCAGGGCCCAGTATTAAAAATGATACAGGAAGTCAGGCTATAACTGGGCCACCTCACTCTGCATGTCAACACATCCAAAAAAAGCGAAATCTGACATCAACTTCTTGAAAGATAATCTTAAAGATGAAAAAAGGGGCTTATGGATTTTACAAGGTATAATATATAGAAAAAGCTTCCTAGAATCCTCTTTGGAACCTCTCCTTATCAAATGTTTTTCACTAACAGCAACTGCCAATCGTCAATCTCTCTCCCCCTTCTGTCTGTTCACACACAGGCATACATGTGCACATATGCATACGTGCACATGCACATATATACACATGCACACACATACACATGTACACATATATACACATGCACTTACATGTGCACACACATACACTACGTACACACGTGCATACACACGTACACCAGATCCACTTGCTCTGTAGGAATCAGGGGAGTTAAAAAAAAGAAAAAATGCACCTGCACACACATATGCTCATGTACACACATGCACACATGTGCACATACAGGGGCATACATGTACACCATGCACACGCACAGTTCCCTACCTCCCTGCCGCATCACTCCACCTGCACTTCCTCCTCCGTCACTGGCTGCCATCTCTGTGGCAGTGACCCTCCCCGCTTTCCAAAGCACCCCCCTTCTCCGAGTCCCCTTCTTTTGTGCAGAGCAGCTACTTGGAATTCTGAGGAAACTGAATTCCAAAATGAATTTGAAATTCATTTGAAATTTTGAATTCCAAAATGAAAATTCCAAAATAAATCAGTCCTCCGGTCCTTACATTCTCAAAACGTAATAGTCACCCTTGCCAGGACAAGTTCCACGTATTTCCGCATCTTTGATACTTTTCTGCAGATTCCACGGCCCAGCGCCGAGGCGTCCTTTCAATTCCCACTCGAAGGCCACATTTTTTCCTCCCTCCCACCCTCCACGCAAACAAACCAGTGGGAATGAGCCTCTATCTGCGTTGACCTTGGGTTATCCTCCCGTCTTGTTCTGCACGGGTCTGTCTCCCTCTCTAGTTTATAACCTGCTCAAATCAAGGGCTGCGTCTTATTAATCTCTGTAGCCAGCACAGGCTCCAGCTCAGAACCACGCACATGGCCGGCATTCCATAGGTATGTGTCAAACTGAATATAATTTAAACTGGGTCATTAATTCAGGTCTAGTCCATTGGGAAAAAAACATCACATTCTCTGAGATAAGCTGGAGTCATTTGCATTCCAAGGCAGTCCAAATTGGAAGTAACATCAAATAATAAATAATTTTCTATTTCAAAGCTGAAAAAGTAATGGGTTTTGTTTGGAAAGTAAGAATAGGAGTGATTTTTTTTTCCTTCTAGTTTTCAGTGTTTTCCTAAGCTTTGTAAATAAACGTGTGCTCATTTTTAAAAAATTAACTTTTAAATGAGCAAACCAGAAAGCAGGAATTGTATTACTATTTATGACATTACGTCCACGGGATAATTTTTCTCAGAATGCTATTAAGGCAGCCTTGCCTTGTTTCTTCAGCCTGAAAGAATCATTCGCCAGTTTCCTGACACTATCAGCTAAGCGTTCCAGCAAAGGGAGAAAAAGGACGTTTGGTCCAGATCTCTGACAGGCAGAAGTCAAGCATGGAAAAGCCAGTCAACCCACACGCCCGGCTGGCCAGCTTCCCTGACTCCGGCTGAATCCTTGGGATTTAATCTCTGCCCCAAATTTATGGATGAAATTCTGCCTCCGCATCCCATCCCGCTGAATTGTCAAAATGGCTCTGATTTCATTAGTTTAAACCTTTTCAAAGTTAAACTTCCAGAAACACCTCTATTTTAGTTTTGGGAGACTTCATCTCGATCTTCTCTTAAGAGTCTAAAGCTGTCTTTAAATTAAAATAAGATCTAAACTCCTCAAACATGCACAAAAATCCTTCGCCTCGTCTAGTCTGCGCTGTCAGCTTCATCTCTAGATGCCCCTGGACCGGGTTTCTCAGGGTGGTCGGTAGAGTGCCAGCATCAGAAACACCTGGGTACTTATGGAAGTACAGACCCCTGAGCCCACGTGCGGATCCAGAATTGAAACCAAGTTCTCTGGGCAATGTTCACGTCCACAAAAGCTCGAGCATCACGGCTTCAGAGCCACAGACTACCTGCTATTCCTCCAGTCCTCCAACATAGCATGTCATCTACAACGACCCCTCTGTCTTCTCCAGTGATGCCTGCCTCTTTTTCTAGACGTAGCTTGACGTCACCTGCCCCATGAAGCCTTTGCTAGCCCTCCGAGCAGAATAAATGATTTCTTTGATTGATCCCCACACTTATCACTTGGTACTATGGTGGGTGGAACACCTGTCTGATCACTACTGGACAGGAACCTCTTTTTTTTTTTCTTTTTGAGACAGAGTCTTGCTCTGTTGCCTGGGTAGAGTACAGTGGTGTCATCATAGCTCGCTGCAACCTCACACTCCTGGGCTCAAGCGATTCTCCTTCCTCAGCCTCCCAAGGAGCTGGGACTACAGGCGTGCACAAGCATGCCCAGCTAATTATTAGGTCATTAAATATGAAATGTCCAATTTTGAATCAAAAGTGTAGTTTATCGTATCCAAAACAAGAAACGGTACAATTAATCAAAGTATGTGCCTAAACTATAGACACAGTTTTGCCTTCTTAAAGGTAGCTTGTTTATGCCAGCAGCGAAGAAGCCTGGAAAGCAAGTGACAATGAAATCGTGAAAGGCGTTTTCCACAGCTTGTTGAGAATTGAATATTTTTCCTTGCAAGAAGTGGTCCAAAGCCTGGAAGAAGTGGTAGTCAGCTGGTCCAAGGTCTGGTGAATACGGTGGGTGACAGAGAGTGTCCAAGTCCAGCTGCTGTAGTTTGAGCAGTGTTGTTTGTGCAACATGTGATCGAGTGCTATCTTGCAAGAGGATTGGCCTGTCTCTATTGACCAATCTCGGCTGCTTCATCACAAGCATCCTCATCATTTCATCCAGCTGGTTGCAGTAGACATCGCTGTAATTGACTGACCAGGTTTCATGAAGCTGTAGTGGAGAATACCAGCACTGACCACCAAACAGACACCGTTAGCTTTTTTTGATGAATATTCAGTTTCGGTCTGTTTTGGCACTTCATCTTTATCCAACCATTGTGCCAAACACTTGCAATTGTCAAAAAGAATCCATTTCTCATCACACATAACAATACGGTGTAGAATTGGTTTGCCTTTATGACGTGACAGCAAAGAAAGGCAAGCTTCCAGAAAATTTCTCTTCTGCTGCTCGTTTAATTCATGTGGAACCCATCTATCTGGCTTCTTTACCTTGCCAGTTTGTTTCGAATTGTCCAATATTGTTGGAATAGTAACGTCAACCTTGCTGCTAATTCACGTGTAGGTTGAGATGGATTTGCTTCCACTACAGCTTTCAGCTCATCATTATCCACCTTGGTTTCAGGTCACCCACATGGCTCATTTTCAAGATTAAAATCACCAGAATAGAACTACTCAAACCATCAACGTACTGTGCATTCATTAGCCATATCCTTCCCAAACATCTCGTTGATATTTTGAGTGTCTGTGCTGCATTGGTTCCAGGACGGAACTCATATTCAAAAATAACATGAATTTTTGACTTATCCATGGTTTCAGAAAAACTGCTCTAAAAAAAAAAATTGAAAGATAATCACAAACCAAAACATGCAATTGAAAGACTGAGGATGTACCTTCACAATAAAAAAAAAAACAAAACATGTCAAAGTGAAATGTCAGAGATATCAACTGTTGAAGTTAGTACTTAAAGAAATAGGACATTCCATACTTAATAACCTAATGTTTTATTTTTTGTAGAGATGAGGTCTTGCTATGTTGCCTAGCCTGGTCTTGAACTCCTGGCCTCAAGTGATCCTCAGCCTCCCAAAATGCTGGAATTACAGGCATGAGCCACCACGCCCAGCCAGGAACCTCTTTTTTGATGAAAAGCGGATTTTTAATTCCTCAAGGTGACCTGGTCGTCAAGAGCGGTGAGAATAATGGCTCAAGGCCAGACCCTGTGCACTATGGACATCTGGGGCCAGATCATTCTGCGGCGGGGGCCATCCTGGGCATCATAGGATGTTGCACAGCACCCCTGGCCTCCGCCCACTTGATGCCAGGAGCACCTCTCAGTTTTGGACACCAAAAATATCTTGAGACGGTGCCAAGGGTCTCCCTCCTGTAAGAGAGACTGGAGTGGAGTGAGGCGTGTGGGGTCAAACAGAGCTGGAGCCCAATCCAGCCGCTCAGGCTTGCCACTCCACCCGTCCAGCCTCAGACATCTCAGCTGCAAAATGGGTACATGTGTGTCGTGTGAAACAGTGGCTGGAGCCAAATGAACGCTCAATAAACATGAACCAGAAGCCTCGTTACCAGGAGTGGAACCCATTTATTTTATAGGTGATGGTGCTGAGGTCAGGCTGCCTCTAGGGCAGGAATGCAGGATTTTCTACCAGCTTGCGTCACCTGCGGGCCACCTGTCCGATTTTGCCAGACCCAATGATTAACTCCTCCTGAGCCATCGCAGCCACGATCCCTGACGTGTGAGGCTGGTAGGGAACTTATGCTTTTCCTGTGACTCATTAAAACAAATACACAGCTATTTAAGAACATTCAACCTCATTCTGCCTAAAATTGTTTTTTTTTTTTTTGCTCCACCTGCTGGTGACCGATATCACATGGGGAAAGGCTTAACTGCCTTTAGGTATACAGTAGGTGATCAGCAAGTCTCAGTTTTGGTTAATGGTGTTTCTACATTGGGTCAGCAAGGGTTTGGACAGGAGCTTCTTGAGAATGGGAGTGTCCCCTTCGCCCCAGCAGAGGAGAGGTGAGGGGGAAGGTGAGTTAGGCCAGGGCAGGAGACGGTACCCTGCCCGAGTCCTGGCCAACTGCATGTGCCCAAGTAAGACTCCCTGAATCTCCATTTTCTCACCTGACAAATGGAGACGGTGCCACCTACTTCCCAGGTAGCATTGCCAGATAAAATGCAAGATGCCCGGTTACATTTGAATTTCAGACAAAGAATTACTTTTCATACAAGTAGGTCCGATGTAATATTGGCGACATACATTTACTTTAAAATTTTATTATTTACCTGAAATTCAAATATAACTAGGCATCCTTTATTTTTCTTTTCTTAAATCTGGCAACCCTATCCGGGAGTATTGCTCAGATTAAAGAAAACGGTCACGAGGGCCTGCTGGCGGCACGCACACAGTAGGCGCTGTGTTTTATAAGCGGCAGCGCATCTGCCATGAGAGGAAACCATTAGTATTACTCGAGCGAGAGCATGACAGAGCCATCCATCTCAGAGGTGCTAAATTTAGCCCTGGCTGAAAACAATTATTTGAGATTTCTTAACGTGCCTCCAAGTAGAAAGTCGGTGTCATTTAAAACAGATCACGTGAGTAGCTTTCAATTATAACTTTATCTTTTCCTGGTTCTGCCCCAGCAACTTTGTAATCTAGCGTGTTTGAAGAGTCTAAAGCTTCCGCATGTAATGAATGAGGATAATCGTTCCTTCCCAGCATGCCTCGCTTCTGATGATACAGTGTGTCAGACGTGTGGTCTGACTCGAATGACAATTGTCTAACTCGTCTTTCCACTCAATTAACTTCCAGCCCTCGGTAGCTGAGCCAGGATTCTGGGCTGCGTCTCCTGGCAGGACCCCTCCTGGCGACAGCCTCAGATCCCAACCCCAGGCCTCACTGGAAGAACGGGACACAGTCTCCTTTCACGGATGACTCTTGGGAGCAAATGCAAAATTTGACACATCAGCAGAGAAATCACAGGACACTTAACCAAGGTGCACTTTTCTCCAGCGTCACTAAAGAATAAGATGTGGCAGACTCTGCCAGGCCAGTTGTCCCCCAGTTTTTTCTCTGCTCTTTCCAGGACACAGGGTTGGGACAGCTAGAGATAGAGTCTCCCAGTTTCTCCCACAGCCAGCTGTGCCCGTGGGACTCAGCTCTAACCTATGGGTTGCAGTTGAAAGTGACATGTGTCATTTGTTGAGAATGGGCTAGTCTGGGCTCCTGGGTGAGGCCACAGGCAGAAGCCACCTACCTGCTCTGGACCAAAACTCAAGAGAAGAATAAACTTCTGTATTCTTGAACCACTAAATGTCATTGGGTCACCTTGTTGTGTCGGCCTAGACTTCACATCGCTCAGTTTCTCCAGACCAGTTGTGCTCAGAGCAGAATCCAAACACTTCCTGCACCCAGGCCTCTAGGACTGCTGTGGACCGAATTGCGTCCTCCCCAAATTTCCATGTTGAAGCCCTAGCCTCCAGGACCTCAGAATGTGACTGCATTTGGAGACGCAGTCTTTAAAGAGGTCATTAAGTTAAAATGAGGCCGATAGGGTGGGCCCTAATCCAGCAGGACACAGACACACAGAGGGATGACCAGGAGGACACAGGGAGCAGACGGCCGTCCACAAGCCAAGGGGAGAGTCCTCAGGAGAAACCAGCCCTGCCACTCTGCCACCCTGCCACCCTGCCAGCGCGTTGATCTGGGACTTCTGTCCTCTAGAACTGCGAGACGGTAAACGTGTGTTGACTTTGCGGCGACAGCCTGAGCCGCCCAATAACACAGAGCCCTTGCATGACTCACCCCGTGAGCGTGCTCCCTACTGCTCCGCTGCCGCCTCCTCTCCGGAAGGTCCCACCTGGCCAACGGCTCCGCAGGAGGTGCCTCACCCGCCCTCCCTGCCCCTCCATTTGTTTCCTGCTTGGCACGATCTCTCCGGAGTGCATTGTCATCTGTCCTGCACTCGCGCTTTGCCCCGCCTGTCGCTGTGCGCTCTGCCTCCCGGCAGCGGCAACGCTCTCCCTCGTTCCCCGTTGTATCCCCAGCATGAGACGGAAGGCACGACACGGAGGGTGCTCGAGAAACAGGTGTCAAAATAATGAATTACCAACGATTTAGATTCCATATGTGCGCGCGAGCGAAGTTGGTGATGTGAAATTCAACAGTCACTTTAGTACACGGCAAATGTTACGGCAAATAATCATGAAACACAAGCGCCGGGATCCTGGGTGGAGGAGGAAGGGGAGAGAAGAAACACTCACTGGGAATCTTCTAGAGTGTGCTGATGGAAACATGTGTCTTCACTGTTAGGTGGGAACCACACACGTCAACCACCTGTATCGCATCCTGGTGAATATCACCTGGTGGCGAGCATTTTGAACATCTGATGCCTTAGGGTAGTCAAAACCAGCGTTAGGTAACATCCGCACACTCTATGGTCAAAATATTTTTTAATGCTATAAATTTTGTGCGCCTCTAAGTTGTATATGTTATTGGGGCCATCTGTGTAATTTAAGAAATTTCCTTTTACTATTATATAGTAATATTTAATAGTAACTGTTGGGTTGGTTGGTCCCAATTTAGCGACAAAGAAACTGAGGTTCAGGAAGCCCCATGGCTAGTGAGAGCAGAGGGAGATTCAACCTGCGCAGGTCTTTCCGCTGCCCCACTCAGCTGCCCCAGGGATCAGCTAGCCCCTGCTCTCAATCTATCAGTGAAAAAACAAGATCCCCAAAAGCAGTCACTCGGCACATAAGATGTCCCGAGAGCAGCCACGCTAGCTGTGAGGCTCAAGCCTCCCGCTCGATGCTTTGTCCCCCAGGTCCTGCAGCACCCACTTATTCAGGGTGTCGGCATCCCCCAGTCGAGACACACCTGTGAGGAACACACCTGTCGCTGAACAAGTCAGGTTTATCATGTGCTGCAACAAGGAAAAGCACGCAGCGTGGGGAGACGT
Source organism: Indri indri (assembly GCA_004363605.1). NCBI lineage: Eukaryota > Metazoa > Chordata > Mammalia > Primates > Indriidae > Indri > Indri indri. The sequence continues at coordinate 35,234 of RJWJ010006287.1, forward strand.
GGGGCATCCCAGCAAGCGGGTGTCAGAGACGACTTAGCTAGGACGGGGGCTTGCACTAGGTGGCTTGGGGAAGGTTTAAGTGGGCAGGGCTTTGCTCCGGATTGCGTGCTGCCGGGAAGCAGGGGTAATTCTGTGACGAGGTATCTTAATCGATCCTACCTAGGAGGAGGGAGGACCAGGCTGAGGCTAACGTTGTCCGTGGTGAAGAAACAGACTCCCGTTGTCTGTGGGAAGGCTGTGTCGTCTTCTGTTGCTTTGTAACAAATTACCACAAAGTCAGTGCCATGAAACAGCACAAATGTACTAGCTCCCAGTTTCCGAAGATAATAGAGGTCAGAAGTCTAGGTGTGGCCTGGCTGGATTCTCTCTCGGGGTCTCTCCATGGTTCTCTTCTGGGGCTCGGGGTCCTCTTCCAAGCACACTGGCTGTTGGCTGAATTCATTTCCTTGCAGCTATGGGACTGAGGTCCCCATTTTTCTTCTAGCTGTCAGCCAGGAACCACTGGCAGCTTCTAGTGGCGCCCAGTCGTTGCCACGCGGCCACCAATCCAGCATGCGGTTTGCTTTCTTCCACGCCGGCCACAGTGTGTCCCTCTAACTTCCTCTTCTGTGACCAACTGGAAAAAACTCTGCTTTTCAAAGGCTCATGGGATTAGGTCCGGCCAACCTGGGTAATCTCCCTGTCTTAAGGTCAACTGATTTGGGACCTTAATTACATCTGTCCAGTCCCTTTCCAGCAGAGCCTTCAGTAGTCTTTGTTGAACAGCCTGGGGTAGGTGCGTGTACACCTGGGGACGGGAATCTCAGCGGCACCTTAGAATTCTACCTACCGTGGGGGTAGGCTTGGTGTTTTGTGGCTTGGGCAATGTTCATATATTGCTCATGTTTGGATATAATTATGGAGGGATCTTGTTTTTGTCTTAATCCATCGTGGTCCCAACGTGGCTTTGCTGTGTTAAGTCTGTGTGATTAACAGGGGAATACTCAGGCCTTGCCGATGGCACCACGCCAGCGCCTGCATGGCAGGGGCTGCTCTTCCCTTCCTCACGGGGAAGAGGCCAGCACCACCCAGTAGTAAAAGTGGGCAGAGACAGGAAGAGCAGTTCCCAGAAGAGGAAAACCCAGGTAGCTAACAGACCCATGAAAAGATGTGCCATGTCTCCCCCAGTAAGGAAAATACAAAGTCAAACAACAAAGAGATGTACTCACACCCATCAGATTGGCAAAACATTGCAGATCTGATCAGGCAAAGGTTGGCAAAGATGGAGAGAGACAGGAAGTCCCATACCGCACACAGGAGTCTAAACTGCTGTGACCTTGGAGAGTGATTTTGCAGCATCCAGTACAGCTGAAAATGTGCACGCTCTGCTCGGCCGATTCAAAATCTATAAACGCCCTCCAGAAACTCTTACATACATGCACAAAAAGACATGCACAAAGATGCTGATTGTATGTAATAGAAACAAGAAATTAACCCAATACCCGTGCACAGAAGAGTGGGTGAGTCAATGGTGTTATATTCAGACATCGGAACCCCATATGACATTTAAAAATGAAAGAACTAGAGCTACGTCTATCAACTTGGAACAAATCCCGGAAACAACGTTGCACAAAAGAGCCAGGATGCGGTAGAACATTTACAACAAGATACCAATTATATAAACTTTTAAAGCAGGCAAGACAATGCTTTATAATTTTTATGGATACACAACATATGTGGCAAAAATATGAAAATGTGGATGGGAATGATAAGGGCTGATTTCATGACAATGACGCCCTCTGGGGAGAGAGGGAGGGAGAGAAAAAAGCTCCGAGAAGGGTACACAGGAGGCCTCAATTGTATCTGTAACGAGTAACTTCTTTTAAAGAATTCTCTGGCGAATATGGCTTAATATTAAGATTTGATGAAGCTGGATAATGGGTATGTGGGTTTTCATTATATTATAGTTTACTCATAGCTGTATGTTAGAAGCAATAAGTTTGCTTTCAGAACTGAGTAGGAAGAGGCAAGTTCATTTTTCTAAGCAGGGACGATAGAAATAGCAGTGAGCATTAGGTTTGGAGCTATAGCTCTGGGGCAGGAGGGAAGGGTCTAGAATGTTTTCAGGACCTCCTCCAAGAAAGCATTTCTGGACTCTACCTCCCCGCCCCCACCCCCCGACTCTGGATTCCTGCAATGTCCTGCACATCCACCTATCATGTGCTTACCATAGCCAATAGAAACTGTCTAAGTACTCCTAACACTGTCCCACCATTTTATATTTATATTAATAATATATCTTTTTATATATATGTAATTGATGCATAAAGGAGGTTATCTCAGAGTGGGCAGGATTTCAGGTGGTTTCTACTTTATTAGGTACTTGTAATATTGTTTGAATGCTTACGAATGAAGAAAACAAAATCTCCAAATGATAAATAAATTCTTTTACAAAAGAAATTCTTTTCTGTCTTACGTGTCTGTGTGCCTATGCCAGAGGGAAATTTCCTCGAAAGCAGGGCCCACATTTCATCCGTATTACTTCCTCCTCCCTGGCTCACAGGAGATGATTGGTATCTGCTGAATGAACGATGGGTGAATGAATGATGGGTCGTTCAGAAGAAAAGCTGAGGTAGGGAAGGAAGGAGGTAACCGGGCAGGAGGGAAGGACAAGAACTAGCGTCCCTGCTAGGCCTTGCTGCCATCCAGCCCAAACGTGGCCTGAGATGGGAAAAGAGAACTGCAATGTAACCGAAGGTGCAAAACGAGCCAACGACGATGCCCCACGTGGCTTCCCTCCACAGACTCACAGAGCCGTAGAATAGGATGCAGCCTCAGAGACACTGTCCTATTGCTCACCAATGCCAGAGTCCCTCCAGCAACACCTCCAGTAAACTCTCACCCACTGACTGCCTTCTCCTCCCCACGCGTGGCCATTCTGTCTTTGGGTGGCTCTGCTGAGCATTTCTTTTTGATAAGGTGAAATCCGGTACTCTCCTCCCAGATTCTACCTCGGGGGCGTTAAATGAAAGAAGAACTTCTAGCTGGGCACGGTGGCTCATACCTGTAATCCTAGCAGTCTGAGAGGCTGAGGAGAAAGGATTGCTTCAGGTCAGGAGTTCGAGACCAGTGTGAGTAAGAGCAAGACTCCATCTCTACTAAAAGTAGAAGAAAATTAGCTGGGCGTGGTGGTGCACACCTATAGTCCCAGCTACTCGGGAGGCTGAGGCAGGAGGGTTGCTTGAGCCCAGGAGTTGGAGGCTGCAGTGAGCTATGATGACGCCACTGTACTCTAGCTGGGATGGCAGAGTGATTAAAAAAAAAAAAGATGAACTTCTTTGGAGCCTTCCTTCTGATCTAAGATGGACCTAGGCATGCCACTGTAAATCCTTACACTTTCTAGCTAATGTTAATAAAATAGCCCAGATCCCTGGCATGTACAGGGTTCCCAGGGGCCAAGGAGTGAGGATGAGTGTACGAGGGACGTCTCCACCTGGAGACTGAGAAACTCTCTGCAGCCCCTCTCTCCACCCTCACCCAGCTGTCCACCCCTGCCAAAGCTCCAGGGGGGTTGTCAGATGCCCGAAGCTAAAGGAGGGAAGGCAAAAAAAAGGAGGAGCAAAGTAGGATTGGGCTGAGCTGGGTCTCTGCTGACTATAATCCTTTGCGTTTCCAGATCCTCTCCCAGGTGCTTTCGTTTAATCTGCACTGCAACCCCACAGGTAGGTACTGTTATCCCTTTTGAAGGGACGAGGAGAGAGACACAGGGAGGATGTGGGGTTTGCAAAGTGTAAAGCCGGGTTTCACGCTGGAGGTCTGGGCTCAGAGCCTCTGCTCTGACCACCACACTGCACGGCCCCCTTTGTGCACTAACGCCCAGAACGAGGAAGACACAGCCACGCCCTGGCCTAGCACTGGACCACAGGACGCCGGGACCGCACCGCCCCTCACCAGCACGGTGGGTCAGGAGCTCCAGAGTCAGGGTGAACCACACCGTTGGCAGCACTAGGCCTGCTGGCAGGACACAGCAAGTGCCAAATCAAAGCCCATAAGACGTGGGATGAGGGCAGGGCCACTTCCGGAGGGAAGGGGTATCTGTCTGCACTCCAGATGGGCCACATCTATGCTAATGTCTACATCATGCACGTGTGTGTGCGCGCGCACGCGCGCGCGTGTGAATTCTTACACTATCCGATCAAAATAAAGGTCAGAGATTTCTTGGACACAACCCTGGCATGAATACCTACCCAGAGAAGCAAATCGAGTTGTGACCTGGCGGCTGGAGTTTTTGGTTTTTTTTTTTTTTTTTTTTTTTGGCGGCTGGAGTTTTGAGTCCGCAGTGTCAGAAGCTGATTAAAAAACATCTGAGACCCAGATAAGAGGCCGGAGCTCTTCCCTGCCACCTTGAACTCGCCCTCTCTGCTCATGTCAACTGCCTGACGACACCTCGATTTCACCCTTCAACGCCTTGGCCGTGCCTCTGCCGGTTTGCGGGCGCAGATTAGTTCCACAAGCTTAGCTAAATCCAGTCCTCGTTTCGCAATCCCAGTGTTGTGGGTACAGGCTGGACAAGGGACCACACAGACCTTAGGAGAAATGAGACCACTCGTTCTCTGTTGTTTATTTTTCTTTCTGATACCATCTGCAGGGACGTGCTACAGTGAAAAGTTATCACTGCCTGAAATGAGGAATTTTCTCTCTACTGAACTACTCTCTGAATTCCCAAAATATATTCATATCTGAACAGCAAGGGCTTGGAGAAGCGCAAAGGGGAGAAGAACACCTGACAGACAAAACACGGAAGGACAGAAACCCAGAGACAGAGAATACAGACGTTCAGAGATGAATGGAACAAGCACTCAAAACCAACAGACAAAGCAATCCCTGGCAGAGGTCCTCTGTCTTAAAGTGACCCACGCGATTAGTCAAAACTATCGGTGACAAGTGTGGGGTTCATCAACGGGATCATCGTTTAAGGGGAGGCTGCAGGTGCGAGTCCCCAGGGTATCATTTCGTCCACCCTGGGTCCCCAGTGAGCGACCCCAGTGCAAAAGCCTGGGTAGAGGAGCGCCCACGTTGGTGCGTCCAAGTGAATCTTGCACCGTTATTCACGCCCGCGAGGAGAGCAGGCTGATGAGCTACAGGCGACATCGGACCAGTTCACGCAGGTAGCTCGGATGTTCTTTCCACCCACCCTCTTCCCCTCGCAGGGACCCTGCACGCCGCACCCTCCGCAAGTCCCAGCAGGTGCTATCAAGGACGGGGACAGCACTAAAGGTGGGGGAACGCGGAACATGGGGAGGGCGTTGGGGATATTTCCCTCAATGTTTGCCCGGTATTTATTTCGGAACGATTTTGTTTCTGCATCTGAGCTCTGCATCGCCGACGAACACAGGGGTCCCTTGCTATAGGCTGGGAGCTGACCTCGCTCTGTTCCCAGAGTCGCCCTACCGATTCCAGAGCTTTCGCTGCTTGCTAAGAATCGCCCATTTAGCTAACACTCAAAGGTCTTCATAACGTCCTCGCACGTAGCAGGAAAAGGATTTTCACAGAAACGCTTTGAGGAAGGCAGGGCCAAGTGTGCTTTTCTCTGATCTACAAAGGGGAGCCCGGAAGTGATTGAGGAACTCACCCAAGGTCCTCACGACCCAGCCAAGCCCCGTGCGGCTCCGCTCGCTTCCCGCTGCCTCGCCCTGGCCGTGTCCACGGCGCGGCAGGGCTGCCGTCCTCACGCGTCTTCCCTCGTCGGCCTGCAGATGCTCACGGTCGTTAGTTGAAGAATTACAACACCTGGGGCCCCACATCGTCCCTCCCCTGTCCCCACCGCTGACCATGGCCCTGGATTCAGGATCTGTCGTTTCCATGTATGCATAATAGTTTTAGTACTCGAATATGTACATGTAAATATAGTAAAGAGTTGTCGCAGATTTCAAAATCTTTTATATCATTCTGCAGTTTGCTTTTTTCTTTCTTTCCACGATGGTTTTATTGTGGTCCATACATTACCTCCGATTCATGCATTTAAGCCGTGGTCGTATTCCACGGCCTCCTTCTCTCCAACAGCCAAATGCCTTGCCAAAGGGCCACTCCTTCCCTTCCTCCTTCCCAGAATCTGGAGCCAGATGGGCGCAGCCATCCCTCCTGTGCTTCCGGTGGGCCCATCCCCTGCTGCGTTACAGCCTTTGCTAATTTCCATCGGGGTTTATCCTCGGTGATTGAATTAATGAGACTGTTGATACAGTAATTTCACTGCCATCTTCATAATTAGTTCTCAGTGGAAGTTGTTACAGTCACAATCTTTCTCAGTAGGAAGAAGGGGAGATAAAACTGGAAATGGAGCTTTTCGAAATTACGTGAAGCGGGAAATTTAAAGAGGGACCTGACTCATTCCTACCTAAAAGACCACCGAGACGAGGAAGTAAAAGTAAGTAAAAGTTGCAGCTGGGGCATGCTGGGAAACATATGTAGGGATGTCATTTTCTCAGCATATTCTGATAAAATAATTAAACAGTCAATAACTGAACGCTATTTTCGCGAAAAGCCTGGGCATTACATGGCATGGCCATGGAACAAAATGGCAAGTGCTGAACTGCTGGGGTAGGCGGCCGTGAGAGCTGCTCACTGCGCTCGCCACTCTACAGGAGGCGGATTGACAGGCCTGGCCCTCTGGTTGCAACGCTGGTTCCAAGACAGTGAGGTCCATGTCATTTACCCCAAGAGCTGAGCACGTATCCGGTTTTCCATTTGTTAAGTGAGTCGTTTGGTGCATGAAGAAAACCAGCAACGGTGAAGTCCTACAGGCATGTAAACGCTTTCTAGGGGCTGCCCCGAAAATAGCAATCACATCCAGCTGCAGAACTGCTCCAGAGCAAGCTCACCTATGGCAGCTACATGTCTACAACTGTCGTTCATTCACTCGGCAAACACCAGCCAAGTGCTTGCTAAGCCCAGGGCTAGGGCTTGAGGAGAAAGAGAAAGGGCCTAGAGACAAGGAAAGGAAGGAAATATTGACTGAACGTCTAGTCTCTAATGTTATTTACGTTGGATTTCATCTTTATCACACAAAGAAGTGGGTGCAAGCTCCATTTTACTCATGAGGATGCAAAGTTTCAGAAAGGCTGCTGGCCAGACACGGCCACTGCCCTCGAGCTAAACAGCAGCAGAGCAGGGCGCACCTCCGTTCCCTCTGAGCCCAATGTCCATGGACTTTCGGTAGCAGGCAGTCTAACGTTGGAAGACAATTTCCATGGGTGTCCCACCTTTCTGCGTGTCTTTAGAGCAGAGGTTCTGACTGTCTTTGTTCCAGACTGTCTTTTCAAGGATGTCTGTAGAGTGAACAGCCTTGGAAAAGAGAAAAAGTCTCCCTCAGAAGCAGAGGACAGGGCAGATTTGTTCTCTGTTTAGTATAATAAAGATAATGTCTCCTTCCAGGGCAAAAGTCAGGCAGGCTTAAACCATTATAAAAGATTCGGGTTACTTAAGTTTGGTATTCCTCTCTCAAATGCACCCCACTGTGTGTGCAGGTATCATCCAGACTTCTTTGCATCTCTGGGGGTCAGGGAATGGGTGTAAGTGTTGATATTCTGGCTATAGTCTTTGTGGTAAATAATAAAATCCTTTGTCTCTGACCCAGGAGTCTCATATCTTCTGCCAGCATCCGTAAAAGTCTGTGAAGCTGAATTATTAGCTTGAAAGTAGAATAAAATCTCAGACCCTTCACAGTTCTTGAAAAATGACACAGAAAGTGGGGTGGTTTGGGCATCAGAGAACATGGGCAGGGGACCCCTGGGATCGGTTATCCCAACTAGTCAGAGTTTAAGGTAGTAAAAAATCCCCCAGGTGTTAAGGAACGAGACTTCAGCAGTCCACGTACATCCAGTAGGGATGCTTTCAGCTGTAAGTAATGGAATGCTGATGCTAATAATGGTTTAAACAATAAGGACTTTAATTCTATCATATAACAATAACTCCGGAAATAAGGATCATGGAGTTGGTATAGAAGCCCAGTGAGCCTGAAGGCTCCTATTTCATGTTTTGCCACCACCATCCTTAGCCATCACCTCATTGTCACCAGATGGCTGTTGCAGCTCCAGGCATCAAGTCGGGAAGAGGAGGGAAGGGCTGGCACCAGTGGCATCTGTTCTTTTTATCAGAAAAGCAAAACATTGCCCTGAAGGCCTCTGGATTGGGGTAAATCCATCATGATTACAACAGTGAGAAGGAAGGAATAGAATAAGCAAATCAACATTTTTCAGAAAGGAGAAGAATAGAAAAATACAAGGCAGTGATATGGTGACTACCCATCCACCACCCAATGCCACTAAAGATAAACAGAGCAGACTCTCTGGTTGGCAGAGTGAGCTCCTTGGGCAGCCAGCCCTGCAGTCCCTCGTTCTACTTTTGGAATAATCCTCTCTGCCCATTGGCCTCCATGACCACTTGTTCTGGCCCTGGGAGGTCTCCTTGCTGACCATCCTCCGCAGCCCCTCGGAGGTGGCACTGAGGAGGATGCCCTGGGAGTTGCACGGCTTGGTTTTTTTTTTTATTCGCACAAATGTTTTTTATTATTACAAGTAAGGCTACTGTGTACATCCTTAGACAAGTCTTTATGTGGCTATCAGAAACCATTTTTCACCTATCAGACTGGAAAAGATCAAAACCTTTGGTAACGCATCATGTTGGCAAGGTTGCGTAGGCGGACGCTCTCATATTGCTGATGTGAGCGTAAACTGTAACTACTTCCATGAAGGGCAATTTGGCTAAATATATTACATATATATGAGTAATTCTGAGATATATATAGATATCTATCTATATACATTTGGCTATATGCATACACATTACTCACGCAATATCTTTTGACTAATTCCATTTCGAGGAATGTACCATAAAAATGCATAAAAAATGACATTTCTACAAGATTATTCATTGCAGCTGTGTTTCTAAAGCACAGGATTGGAAACCACCTAAAAGACAGTCAATATGGTTAAATGAAGTGTGGCGCATCCATACAATGTTATTCCATGCAGCTATAGAAAAGAATGAGAATGCTCTTAATTTAGATCGCCAAGAAACAGTGTTAAAAACACATGCAAAAGAGTGCATAGGGCAGTCAGTGTCATCTGCGTCAAAAAGAAAGGGAAGTCATATGTCTTTGGGAGGACACATAAGAAACTGATAACAAAGGTTGGTGAAGAGAAAGGGACCTGGGTGATTGTGGCCTGGGTGGGGGCTGGGGGATAGGGTGAGACTTTTCACTGAGTATCCATCCATTCTTCGTATTTGAGCTATTGTAATATATTAACTATTTAACATTTCAAACTAAAAACTTGGTAGGCAATGTCCATAGCAGCATTATGCACAATTGCCAAAAGATGGATGAATGAATAAACAAAATGTGGTCTATACATACAATGGAGTACTATCAGCCTTCAAAAAGAAAGGAAAATTCTGACTCATGCAGCAACATGCATGAAACCTTGAGGGCATTGTGCTCACTGAAATAAGCGGACAAATACTATATGATTCCACTTATATGAGGTCCCTAGAGAAGTCAAATTCATAGAGACAGAAAGTAGAATGGGGGGTGCCAAGGGCTGGGAGGAAGGAGGGATGGGGAGTTGTAGTTTAGTGATTACAGAATGTCAGTTTTACCTGATGAAAAGAGTCCTGTGGGTGGACAGCAGTGATGGTCGCACATTATGAATATATTTAATACCACTGAACTGTACGCTTCAAATGGTTAAGATGGTAAGTTTTAGGTTATGTGTGTTTTAACACAATTTTTTAAAATAGACCAAATCAAGTTGAGAGGCAATCTGCAAAATACCCAGGACTCCTCAAAATTGTTCTGGTCATGAAAAGCAAACACAGGCTGTCACAAATCCAAAGAAACTAAGGGGACATAAAAACTAGATGCAATATGGTGTCCTGAATTGGACCCAGAACAGACAAACGACGTTACTTTAAAACTCAGTGAAATCCAAATAATGTCTGGAGTCTAGTTAATAGTACCGTACCAACACTGGACTCCTGGGTTTGGCAAATGTACCATTTACTGTGAGATGTTAACCATAAGGAAACTGAGTGAGGGGTAGATGGGAACTGTCTGCCCTGTCTTGACAATGTTTCTGTAAGCCTAAAATCATTCCAAAATAAAAAGTGTATTTAAAAAAATTAATCCAACATTTTAGTTGTTTACAGGGACAGGGTTTGTCAGAGTAATCTACTCCCCTTGATTTGAAAATGGAAGTCCTCCTCCCAGATAACCACATAACTCACCCCCCATACCCTTCAGGTCTCTGCCCGAATGCCATCTTAGCAAGGAATCTCCCTTGACCACACTGTTAAAAATAGCAACCCTGCCTCACTTGGTTACTCTAACCTGCTTTTTCTCCCTGGCATTTGTCACCATCTGATCCCCTATATACGCTTTATTTTTTTTTCCTTCCCGCCTCCTCCAGCCAGAATGTTTCATGAGAGTAGGGCGTTTTGTCCCCTGCTAAATCCCAGCACCTGGCTGGGGACCTAACACACAGTTGGAACTCAACAGTTTTCATATGTGTGCATGAAAGAGCGAATGCATGTCATTTTCTTTTAAGCCATTTAACTGGGTTTTCTATTACTTGCATCCAATATACATATCCAATGGCTCAAGTTCATGGTGGGGCAGAGCCACCCTGAAAAGGCAGGGCCACCAAGAGTCGAGGCCCTCGAGGCTGAAGATTGGTCACCCTACGGAACGATAAACCCAATCATCTGAGGTGCTGGTTGATGACAAGGAGAACAAGGAATGGGAGCTGTAGAAGTGATAGTCATAGATAAATAGAACCCGTTCCACAAAAGTAATTTTGATCCCGGCCCCTGGTTATGTAGCCTAGTTCTCCAAGGCATCCCAGTGACTGGGTGTGAGCTACCCAATATCCTTTTTAATAAATTACTTTGCCACTAACATTAATCACAATCAGTGTCTGTTGCTCTCAATTAAGGACCTAATATATGAATCGTTTTCTGAGGATGAGAGATCCAGAAATGTCTAGGCTCTAAGCGCACCTGGAAAATTAATGACACCTGGAAAATTAGTGGCACAGTTCATCAATGATGTGGCTAGAAGCATATCAACGTTAATCATGAGGGCCTGTGGTTCTTCTTGGAAAAAGAATTTCAGCTCTGTTCTCTGCTGGAGTCCACCTGTATCTTGCATGACATCCGGTCGGGACGGCCACATGTGATCCTATGTTCAGGAGGGCTGGGGATCTGCGATGGTTAATTTTATGTGTCAACCCGAATGGGCCATGGGGGGCCCAGCTCTTTGGTGAGATTAACATTTGAATCGGTAGACCGAGTGAAGCACATTGCCCTCCCCAGTGTGGGCAGACCTCATCCAATCCCTTGAAGGCCTGAATAGAACAAAATCCTGAGTAAGACGAAATTGGATCTCTACCTGATGGCCTTTGAACCGGAATATCGATCTTCTCCCGCCTTCAAACTTGGACTGGAACTTACACCACTGGCTTTCCTGGTTCTCAGGCCTTTGGACTTCAGATGTTGGGACTCCTATGCCTCTGCAATCACATAAGCCAGCTCCTTATAATGTATCTCCCTCTCAATATGGGTACGTATATGGACAGGGAGATATACAGACACACACACACACACACACACACACACACACACACAGAGGCACACCTCATGTTATTGTGCTTCACTTTATTGTACTTTGCAGGTACCGTTTTTAACAAATCGAAGGTTCGTGGCAACGCCACATGAACGAGTCGGCCAGCCCCAGTTTTCTGAGAGCACGTGCTCATTTCATGTCTCAGGGTCACGTGTTGGTAATTCTCACAACATTTCAAACTTTTTTATGATTATTATATCCCTGAAGGCTCAGACAATAGTTAGCATTTTTTAGCAAGAAAAGTATTTTTTCATTAAGGTATGTACATTGTTTTTTAGACATAATGCTCCTGTACACTTAATAGACTACAGTACAGTGCAAATGTACTTTCCTAAGTGCTGGGAAACCGACAATTTTCTACGACTTGTTTATTGCAATATTTCCTTTATTGTGGTGGTCTGGAACTGAACCCACAATATCTTTGAGGTATGCCTATATATATATATATATATATTTGTTCTGTTTCTCTGACTAATAGAGACCCTTTGGGGAGAGAAATGCTCCTAGAGGCAAAAGAAATGTACTCGATGTACTTGGCCCAGTAAGGCAGGGATGGGCATTTCTTTAACGAGAGCTGTTACATTAAACCAGGACTTCGACTTTGGCCATCCATCCACAGACCACTTAATGGACACTTGGAGCACAAATTTTACATCCTTTCTAAAGAGAGTTGTTATAATTTCAATAATAAAAATAAAAACATATAAAATGAATAGTGCTCATTTCAAGATCAATGACACAGAGGATAGTTTGCCTCTTTCCCTCTTCGGGTTCATGACAGTTCGTGCCACCAGACTCCATATCTAATTGTTTTCTTCCATTTTTTACCTGAGCATAAAATGCAAAGTCCCAATTGTAAGTTATTGAGCATGGCAGCAAGAGTTTGGCCCTGTCGGATAGTGCTAGATATTCGGGTTGAGCAGGGACACGGAAATCGTGGAGAATGACTCACCGAAGGCTCCTTTCAGCTCTCGGTCAGATGCTAAGTCAATAAGCACATCACATTCAAGAGCTGGAGGATGACTCTCAGCTTGGAATCAGGGCTAAATGGATTCCTAATCTACTCTTCAGAAAGTAGCTTTTCACGCTCCATTGCAGCCCTTGGAGGTAATTTTAAAATACGTCCAATAATACATCATTGATTTCTTTCTCCCTGAGAAGTGTTGCAGAAAACCTAAACTTTCTGCAATTGTGCTGTTTGCACCATGGAGAAATTCTGGTATCTTATATCCAGTATTCAAATTTATGATCAATCAGCCCTTGAGGCAATAGTTTCTAAATAAAGACAATAAACACATCAGTGAGATAACCCAGTTGAGCAAAGCACTTGAAGTCTCAGGAATAAAGTTTGTGACATTACCAATGTCATGAAGAAATGTCTTTATTTCGTTCCTGATTTCAAAAACTCTTGAGAGCTGCTTTCTCTTTGACACCTAGGGTCCTTCAGTGCTGAAAAAGTCTTGTCCTAAGCGCCCGGTAGGTATAAAATTTGGATGGATTCACAATTTTCATTATTTTCAACGACCTTGAGTTAAGAGCAAGATGCATACCATTGGCTACCAATCGATCTCGGCGAATAGAGCCACGTGTGGATCACTGTTACGGAGCAAACCTCTGTCATTCAATGTATCCTCTTGCTATACACGCAGGCAGCTATGCTCAGAGAACATCCCAACACGTATTTGCCGTACCGTAGCTCGTAAACTAATTAGCCACTAAATGAAAAACCTCTTCTGCAACACGTGCTTTTACAATGATGAACAATTTTGCCAGAATTCTCTAAGCTCCTCTCCTCCTCTATGTATCACACACATACCACGAGCTAATTCACAGTCTACACATCAGTGGTTTCGTCCAACCAAACATGATTATAATTGCTCTTTCATAGTGCCTGTGATGTCCAAAAGCATAGTCTTTAAAATGAATGTTTCAATAACTTATTTTGCATTCTCTCCAAGTATATTTATTTATCATCAGTTTTTGGCTGGTTTTGTAAGCGTCCCATCAACAGTGTCACTAATACCCCTTTCTGCTGTGGAGACTGCAATCCTGAATGATGCCTCTGTAGCTTTGGTCTCTCCTCTGCCTTTAGCAACAAAACGAATCAGTCGGAGGTTTACTACAGAGGTTTCTGTGCTTCATTTGGAAACAACGCAAGAAACTTGAGAGCTCTGTATCACTACTTGACAAAGTTTCATAGCAGACGACATATTGGGAACCAGGGGAGAAATGGATGGCCTCCAATGAAATCAAATTTCTAATTGATTATCATGCTTCTTATTTGCGCTCCTCTTCTGACAAATTGCACAGTTTTAATTGTTCCAGTACATGGGTACACTGTACAGTGAACCACTTCCAAGCCATCTATCCTTCTTTGTAAACTAGGGAAATACTACAACATCTTTCAACCTTATAAATATTCTCTTAAATGTTACTTTCACTGTTTCCAATAGGTTTTTATGAAACATGTTCTTCTCCTGTTCTCCGTTTCACTGGTTTTCTATTAATAGATACTATAATGCAAAAGTCACTGCGATGGATACAAAATTCAACCAATGTAAATAACATGCAAATGACATGTAAATACATAGGCCTAGAAGAACTGAGTCTGTTCACTGAAATGTTACAGAAGATGATATTGTGAAAATGCAATATATGCACGTTTCTTGCAGTACATATACAACCTTTGAGCAGATAAACAATGTGCAGTAGTGAGATCTCAGTTACAATCATAATTAGGCTTACAAATTTGTAAAATATTGTGGCCCTGTTGTTTTTTCCTTTGAAAATACCTGTAAAATCACTTGATAACTGAGCAGAGACCGCAAGTAATCAGAGATTTGTCACCAAGTTGGTCTTCCAGATCACTAAATCTTGTGTTGTCTCCTTCTAAGCCATTAACTCCTCAAGGCTGGGGACCTTGTCTTATTCATTTACATATCCCCAGAGCCTAGCACAGTGCCAGCCACATGGCATGTCCGCAAAATACTATCCGTTGAGTTAAATTGAACGTATGTCCCAGTTTCTGCCTAGACCGAAAATTCTCCTTGTTAGGATCTCCCACTTACACCCCATGAGTACTTAGTGAACTAAATCAGAGCACTTAATATACAATTCACATGATAACAAAGAATTTTTCATCATTGTATAGGTAACGTTGGATTTTAAGAATCATTTGAGATTAGAATATCACCTGGCCTCTGATTTCTGTATATGGATATTTTTACCCAAATGATACCATACTGCTTATTTGATACTTGAAATTCTTATTCATCTGGACCAGATGAATTCGTATATCGCCAATATTGCAAAATTCTATAATGAACCGTGTGAACTAGGCCAAGGTATTGTCAGCAGCGAATGATTTTTACGCCAGCAGAAGGCTCCACTGCTTTGCCTGAAGGATTCCTTCACTCTGACCACAGTGTCAGTTTGTCTCTGAATAATCCACATTTCCAGTCCAATGCGACGCATTCCTTTCCCAGCTCCTTTGGATCTGGCCTGATTAACAACTGCAACAACCCCACCATGCGATTGCCGTGACCCTCTTCCTAGAGGGGATTGGGTTTGACATCAGTTCTCATTGAAGAGAACATCCTTTTCCTAAGTTTGAAAGAAAGGGGAAAAAACAGGAGGGAAAAAAACCTGCATAAATTTTTAAACCTAACAAAGAGGATAGATTTTATATGAGCATGATGAAGAACCATCACATGGTCACCCATTTTCCTGAAAGATGAGGATTTTTCCTTAACCAGCAATACAGACACCACCCCTTTAGGCCACTGTTGGAGAATATAACCTTGAACAACCTACTCTCTGCTCTTTTAGAAAACCGTGCTAAGAGAAGTGATGTTTAAGAATGAGGACTTAGAGTCACCACTTCTGACTTCAGTCCTATCCACTGGTCAAGTTAAACCACCAAAAATGCTGTACGAACTTGGCCCACACAAGCCTGATCTATAAAATCATCTTTCACTGAAATGCACTGGAAACATTTAATGTCAGCTTTCACTGAGCAGCGCTACGGGAGACGGTATATAAAAGGTAATTCTGCTTTGGTTATAAATATTGTTATTAAGGAGAGTACTCAACATTCCTGTAACAACGACAACCGTAAAAACCCCGTAGGAAGGAAAACCTGAGAAACTCACAAACCCGGAGTTGCTGGGGAGAGCAGATGACTAAATCCAATGTGATGTCCTGGATTGAATCTTGGAACAGAGAAAGGATATTAGCAGGGAAACTGCTGAAATCCAAATCAAGTCTGGAGTCTCATTAACAGTTATGTACCAATGTTAATGCCTCAGTTTTGGCAAATGTATCACAGTTACAGAAGATGGAACATTAGACTTTGGATGAGGACTATACAGGAACTCTATTATCTTTGACACTTCTCTGTAAATCTAAAATTATTCCAAGATAAAAAACTGATTTTAAAAAAACTTGCAGGAGAAGCTAAGAGCCAAGAAAAAGCACATTTCCCAAGAGAGTGTTGTATGCATTCTCCTTTTTAACAATAAATATCCATAGCTTATTGCGCTTTTTACTTTTGCTGTTCAGGTGCTGCGATCCATTCTGTGCTGGATCACATCAATTTCACTAACCCTTGGGGTGATCATATTTGCTTCTTCTTTTTTCCTGATCCTGATGTCCCTTTTCCATTAGGAATGAAGCCTAACCTTGCTGCAATCTTGCTGCTGTTGTCCTAAACCAACCCTAATCCTTTTAGGAAGGAGGCTCTGCATTAATTAGAAACCTGAAAGTTGTCCAAAGGCAGGAAAACGAGATTGGGAGGGCTCGGGTAATCACGGGCCACGAGGTACGGCTGAAGGAATCAGGCTTCTCTAAGCAGAGATGACTCAGGGGAGAAACGATGCTCATCTTCAAACGCCTGAAAGGTCGCCCTTGAGAAAGCAGGAGAGACTTGCTTTGTGTTGCACCAAAAGGCCAAATCCCAACCAAGGGTGCCCGTGATGCAGGCAAGACCTCAACTCAGCAGAGGGGAGAACTAACAGAGCTGACTGACAAGGCAGTCGTTAGTCCCCTCCCCTAGAGACACCTGAGGAGGGTCGTGATCAGGACCCCCAGGTGTACACGTTATACCGCTGCTGCCATCAGCAACCCTCACTGTGAGTGGCAAGCCTTCCGCCTAGACCGTCCGTCAGGAATTCCTCATTGAACAGGTTAAACGAGAAGACCTCTGCAGTTTCTTCCAGCTGCCGATCCCGAGACCATATCAAAGTGGATCCCATGTCAGTTCGGGGCGATGACCACTAAATGACCACTAAATGCTTCCGCTAGAGTTGCAGGGGCCCTTCGCAGCCACTGTCTCTTTTAATCCTCTCAACAACTCTTCAAGCTGGCCCCGCAGGAGAGTTTCTGCCCCTCTCTCCCCACCAAAACCACCCCCCAGGCCTTTGCATACGGCCCTTGTCCATAGTGGCAGTGTTTGCAAGCCGGCTGCCACGTGATGTCCCAAAGAGAGCGTCTGAGACAGTTACCTGTGTTGTTTTGGAAGGAGGAGTGCGTGACTGAGTCAGGTGACCGATTTAGTCAACAGCCTGGTCTGGAAACCAACTTAATAATGTGTCGAGAAGGTGCCAAGTGTGTCTGTGCAGGAAGGAAACCCGCTTTCCCTCGGCGTCCCTAGCTTCAAGCAGAACCTTCTCTTCTTCCTATATTCGAGTTAATGCCGTGTCACATATGCAACGTGGCACCCACCAGCAGTGTGGCCCTGGGCCAGTCACCTTCTGTTTACCCCTCACGCTGTCCAGGGGGTTAGATAAGTATCGATTATGAATGGAGGTGGACTGACATTTTCAGCAACATCCAGAAATCATATGATGAGCTAAGTAAGGATCACCTAAACGTCGCATCTGGAGCTTTGAACTTCCCTTTGCAAAGTCCTCATTCACCAGCAGTTTTATTTTTTACCCTTAACACCTCCTGGGAAGTAGTTATTGATCTACATTTTTTAACATCTGCAAAACGGGGCCATGGGACTCAGCCGAGGGTTCAGCCCTTCTCACCCTGGTGGGTCACCACACTCACTGAGCTTTGGGACACAGAAAATGGAACTCCTGCGTGGCCACGGCTTTGGCTGCAGGAAAATGGCTGAGGATATTAACCAGCATTCAGAGGAACACTTGGAAGCAGAATAGCATTGGCCCTACAGAGAATCCAAATCAGGACATTTGGAGAAGGGATCTTGGTCACCAAGAGGAACAGCACATGGGAGGAGAAAATAACCGACGTCCAAGTTTCACAGGAGAGAGTGGTGAGGGGCGTAACCGCTTGCCTCCGAATGCCGAGGTGCCGGGTGGGACACACAGACCAATCAGACATCATCCCTGCCCTTCGATGACAGCAAAAAAACTAATAATCGCAGCAAATTGGGCTACATGCAATAGTAGTGCTATGGCATAAGAGAAGGGAAAAGATGGATTCGACTCAGAGGAATCCTGGTCAGCTTCATGAATAAAGTGACATTTAGACTAGGCTGTCATGATGACAATAGTTCTACAGATGACGTCACAGGGGAAGGAGGAAAAAAGGGGCAATTCTAGCCAGGAGGATGAGTTATAAGACCAGCAGCAAAATTAGAACTGTGGCTTTCCGTGAGATTGGGGGTGGGATACAGAGGTAAGGATGAGGGCTTGGTGCCTGCTGAGGACTTTCGGCCTCACTTGCAGGGACAGGGGACTTGGAGGAGAAGCTCAAGCTGTGTGTTGGTGAGATGACTCCGGAAGCAGGGGAGAGGCTGTCAGCAGGAGAGGAGACTGGGGCAGGAAGCCCAGGGAAGGAACTCTGTATAACTGTCCAAGTTCACAACAGTAAAGGGCTCAGTTAGGCTCAGGGCAGTGACACTGGAATGGTGGATTGTGGAGCTGTTCGGGGTATCGCCAGGGTCTGAGGTCCAGTTTCTGGAAGGGATTGGTGACATTAAGCAAGAGATGTCTAAGAAATGCATAGCGTTTTGGAGTTCCCACACCACTTCTCTCCCGCCTGGGCTCCGGCAGCCTCCCTCGGGTGCCACCCCCCTGCCATCCCGTCTCTTCCCCACGGGATCCACTCCCAGTGCTCCCAGTGCTCCCAGGGCGTTTTCCCACTGTCTCAAGAACTTGCAGTGGCTCCCAGTTCAACCCGTCAGATTCCTGGCAGCAAATGGGGAGGGAGGACTTCCGGCCGCTGACGGTCCTTCCACTCTGCCTGCAGCTGTCCCAGTGGGCCCTGGGCCAGCCGAGCGCTGTCTCCCGGCACGCGTGCGTCCTGGCCGAGTCCCTTGCCCTGCCTGCTCCCTTGCATTCGCCAGCATCCTCGCTGCCCTCGAGACCCTCCGTGAAACTCTCCTCTGGAAAACTCGGCTCCCTCAGGGGCTGCTTCAACTGTAGCCCACGAATGACCACTACCAACGGGACATGCCCCCCAACTTTGCTCCCTGGACCCCACCGCCACTGCCACTGAAGACCAGCAGCGCTAGAGTCAGCCCTGCTGCCCGAGCGACCGCTTTTAAGCAACCCCCATCCAGCGGGAGTTGTGGCTCCCTGACTCTCTCCCCGCAGATGGCAGGAAGACAGAACTCCGCACGCTGCAGAGACTTCCACCTCCCCAAGCCCCCGGTTCCCTCTCCCTGCCACCCATTCTCCGAGGACTCAAGGGGCGGAATGTTCTAGGACACCAACCTCTCGCCGAGGCTCCAGCCTCCACCTTGTTGCTACCTGAATGCCCAGAGGACTCGCGGGTCCCCGGGTGACCTGCCGTCCCTGGTGCCAGCAATCTGCCGGAAACAGTGAAGCCTCCAAGATTTCATCGACTTGGAGAAAAGAGGATATTCAGCAATGCAGAGAAAGATAAAGACTGTCGATTAGATACCTGATGAGACGTCTGGAATTACTCAATGGCACAGCCGTCTTTTAATTACCTCGGGCACAGGAGATAAGAGAAATGGAAAGCGACAGATAACCCGTTAGTTTCAAAAAACCTTCCCCACCAAATGCGCCATTCTAAGTTGGGGCTCACAAGACACAGACAAGGCCGGTGAAGGGTTTTCAGGAAGGAGGTAAAATCCAAAGAACAGGAAAGACACAATCCATTCCCCTTAAACGCTGCGCACAGCACAATGCAGTTATTAACCACAACTCTCACACTCCTTCCCGCTAATGGAAAGGCTAAATCTTTTCCCAGTTGACAATAGGCATCCAAGTGGCGCCCAATCGCTCCCTAGGGACTCTCTGTTCTTCAGCCACTTAACAGTCACAATAAATTTTTCGGCAGTTCCATTTAAAACATTATTCTCCAGGGGGTATTCTAGTTTACTTTGAACAGCCAGTGACAAATAGCCCCAACCCAGAGCAGAAAGACTTGATTCAACCCACTCTCACAGGTAGAAAAGTCAGCCCGGCCCGGTAACTTTGTGACTACAGAATGGCAGCGTGGAGCCAGGCGGGCTCTGACTGTCACTCTGCACTCTCACTTTTACAGACAAGAACGGCGAGTCCCCGGAAGGAGAAAGGGCATGTGCAGGGCCACACAAACTAATTAGGGGGAATCTACGCCAAGTCTGGGTCCCTTACCCCTAAGACCACACCTAAGTTGGTTTCTTTGCTTGTTTCTTTTGTTTTGTTTTGTTTTTTTGAGACAAGGTCTTGCTCTGATGCCCAGGCTAGAGTGCAGTGGCATCATCATAGCTCACAGCAACCTCCAACTCCTGGGCTCAAGGGATCCTCCTGCCTCAGCCTCCTGAGTAGTTGGGACTACAGGCACACCACTGCGCCCAGCTAATTTTTCTATTTTTAGTAGAGACGGAGTCTCACTCTTGCTAGGCTGGTCTCAAACTCCTGAGCTCAAACAATCCTCCTGCCTTGGCCACACTTAAGTTTAAACAGACATTTTCTTTCTACTTTTCAGTTCCTTCTCCAACAGCCTGGGTGGACGTGATGCACCACCCAGGTCCCCCTTTAAGGAAAGACCGTGGTCCGGCCGTGGAAAGCACGGTCAGCACAGGGCTGCCAGCTCTCAGCTCCTCTGGCGTCTGCCTCAACTGCAGAAGTCTGTGCCACCCAGCGCTGCACCCTTCCCTGGGCAGCCGGCACCCAGTGGCTGAGTGAGGCAGAGTATAAAGGCCCAGCCGTTTCTGCCCAGCAGGGGCCATGCTGATGGGCAATATTCACCCCAAAGCTCCTGACAGTCACTCTCTCCAGAATGTGGTCTCCCTGCCTTCCCAGCCAAGGATGCAGCAGGGGAGGGAGATGAGACGCCCGGGACAGCTGGACCATCACCTCCCAGGCCTCTGCCCATCAACCCCAGACCCAGCGTGGGGCTTCTGTTCTCATGGGATGAGCAGGTGAGCTCCTTGAGCATGTAGATGCCCTCACACCTTCTCCTGGGGCGTCGTGGGCCTCATGCACTTGTGACTCTTTTAGCATTTGTTGGTTTTACTTAAAGAAACAAGAAGTCTAAAAGTGAAGGCACAATCTGGTGGAAAGGCACAGACATTGGGTTCCAGTCAAGTGGACTATTTGTGGGCAGGGTGACCCCACGTCCAGTTCACCTGGAACGGTTCTGATTTGTGCCTGTCGCCCCAGTGTAATCATTCATGGAGCTGCCTTTCACTCCAGTGTCTCAAATGTGGGCACCAGTGTACAGGCCACGTTACCCTGAGCAAGTCTGTGTGGCTGTCTGTCCCCCTCCCTAGTCTTGGACATTTTGAGAGAGGGAGATGGTGCTCTGGGTGGTGAGTGGAAGGAACATGGTCCCAGGACAGACTTGGGTTTGAACGACCCATGGACCAGGCTCAGCTCACGGACTTTGGATGAGTTTCTCAGTCTCTTATCGCTTTCTCTGAAAAATGGGAGTAATAAAACACACCTGGCCTTTCATGCACGGTTGTTGACAATGTCAAGTACAATAATGGACTTGAAGGTGCTTTGAAAACTGTAAAGCCCTATTCAGACCTAAGTATGGACATAATGCCTAACACAATAAATATTTGCTGATGATTGAATGAATGGCATGGGGGAGATGTTAGGTATAATTACCATCAATAGGTAGTGATGATAACCAGCATTCTTTTTAAAAAGTCAATGGGTCTCCGCTCAAGCGGTGGGCTGCAATTAGTGACTCATTTCTAGTGAACAGAACACAGGGCAAGTGACCCTGCGTGAGTTCCAAGGCTGGATTATTAAAGGTGCTTTAGCCCGGCGCTCTCCTGGGACGCTTGCTCTTCGATCCCAGATGCCATGTTGTGAGGAAGCCCAGGCGGCAATGGCGAGGCCAAGTATTGGCATTCTAGTCCTCACCCCCGATTGAGGGCCTCCACAGGAACAGACAGTATCAACACGTAGCCTTGGAGATGTTGCAGCTCCGGTTATCTCACTGCAACCTGATGAGAGACCCTAAGTGAGAACCACCTCCTGAGCCCAGTTAACAATAAATGACTGTTTTGTCAGGGGGCAGTGGGGGGAGTTGATGGATATGTGTTCTGAAAGCAAAATGCTCCTCTTGGAGCAAACTGCCTCCCAAGGATGTAAGCAGGGCCATGCTAGGTATAACTCTTTGCCTAAGTAGCTGGAAGTGTACGGCTCTGACAACAGCCTGTGGGGCGAGCCACCCAAAGCACTCGGTTTCCTTTAATAGCCAATTATAACTGTCATCTCCACATGTATCTTAATCTTCGAAATTACTTTTTCAGCCACTACCACCTCTTGGGATAATGGCTCCATAAGCCTCTTCCTACGAAACTCCTCCAGAATTTGAAAAAGAATATGCATGTCCACTTTACCCACTGCACTTACCGTTTTAGAGATTACAATCACATTCGCTCTTCATGTTTCCAGAGGGAACAGTCTAGTATTTTCCATCACAACTCCTAATGGCAAGCCAGGGGGGCACCTAAAACATTGCACTGGGGAGTCAGTGCAAACTTCCAATAAAATGGAATTTAATAGCTTATTTGCTAATGTGTGGATGGTTTTCATATGCTCTGAAGACAGCGTGTGGGTTTTAATTTGTGTTAATGAATGTAGTCTCTACTGAAGCACTTGAAAATAAATGCATGATGCTCTGAACGAACGTGAAGATTCTTAGGTATGATTTTTATTACACGTTAAAAGCTCAATTTTTTCCTTGGGAATGAAGCTCGGCGATCACAGTAGAAAACAGCGAGGAAAATGTGCGCATGCATCATGCCACCGCTGCTTAACGCCCTCCGGGGTCTCCACGCTTCGCCTGCACAGCAGACGCCACGCTGCTCAAACCGGCGGGCGGCCGCCATCGGCCCAACCTGATTCCGCGATGTCCCAGCAAAGCCGCGGGCTGTGACGAGTCTGACGTGCTCTCTGACTCCCGTGCGTGGACTGCGCTGCCTCCTTGTCACACCTGTTTGCCAGGCGGCAGCGCCTGTGCACCTCCCCGCACCCCCATATCCACATGCCCTGCTGTGATTCCTTATTGGAGCTCTAACTCTTTACAAGGATTGACATTTTATGCCTTTTCTTCTTTCTTAGAGGTCTTCCGAAGAACAAAGAAAGAATTTACATATTTTTTAATTAAATAAAACTTATTCTGTCTTGCAATGCCCATACAGGTCCATTGGGATCCTTTTCATCCAAGGGCAACGTTATCAAAGACACATTGTGGGATCTCGGTGATCTTATTTTTCCTATATCTTGAAACATTTTACTATTTCATTATCCTGGGAATTAGTGTTACTCATCGTTACTCATTGTTACTCATCGATTGTTCCCAACGATTCCGAAAAGACAAAAATAATTTTTAAATGGAAGAATGATGGAATCGCCTAGAAGGATGACGGATGCCATAATGAGAGAAATCGCCACCTCTTCCGTTTTCGTGCCAAAAGAATTACATCGTCTTTCAAGAAGTACAAAAGAAGGCAGGAGGTAACGTCTCTGTCGTCCTTTCAGCCTTCGCTGAACACAACTGACAATTCAGAATTTTTCATTTTCCACCATGAAAGGCGAAGAAAGGAAAATGGACAGAAAAAGACGTTTCAAATTATTAGACAAACCAGAAGATGAAATGAAAAGAGACAGAGGGTAACACTCCAGACTCTAGTAATGATAGTAAAATTTATCCTTAGAGAGAAATCTCAGACTAGGAATCCTCAGACGACACTATGCTAAGTGAGTTTTCTCAACTTAAGAATCAAAGTGTGAACAATGTATTTCTAAAGACAAAGAGAATATAGTATTTTCACCCTGTTAGTCAACAGGAAGGACTCCAACATGCAATAATTTGTGACAAGGACCTGGACCATTCCTTTTTACTAAAAAGGACATGGGACCTCATTTTTTCATGTTTAATGATTTTGTATTTATTTATTTTGAAACAGGGTCTTGCTCTGTCACCCAGGCTGGAGTGCAGTGGCGTCATCACAGCTCACTGCAGCCTCAAACTCCTGGGCTCAAGCAATCCTCCTGCCTCAGCCTCCTGAGTAGCTGGGACTACAGGCGTGCACCCTACGCCCAGCCCTAAATGCATTTTTTAAGCTTCAAAGGCTCTGGTGTGTTGCAGACGGGGTCCTGTTTCCCTCTCATCTGTGTGTCCAGCCCCTCGCTTGGTGCCTGGCACCCTGCTTGTGTGTTGAATGAATGAGCAAGAATCTGGACAGTCGTGTCAGGGGGAGGGGGGTGTTTGCGACTTGGTTAGAGTATACACGCACGCCAAGCTATGGATCACAAATGAGAACATTTCCTCCCCAGCCCTGAGCCCTGACTCAGAGCCCTCTGGTGCCTTTTGTCTCCAAGCAGCGAGGAATTCAAGCAGAAAATTCACTGTTAATGGTTCAATAAAACATGCACGTCCTGGGTGCAGCCCCAGTGAAAGCCTCATGGCAGCTTGGAATACAGATGTGTTTCCTCAGGAGGGAGCCCATTCTCATTTAGTCTTATCTGTCACGAGGGTAGGAGCCTGAACTCCTGGGGCCAGGCCTGGGTAACTCTCCAATATTGGCGGGCAAGGCCACAGGAAAAACATGGAGCGAAGCTGCGGCAAGTGCCAGTCAGTCACTCTGAAGAAGTTCCTCTCCTGGAGATCTGCACTCAGTTTTGGTGTACAGGACACAAGAGGTTAATCGCCTACCTTTCCCTCAGAGAAACAATTCCATTATCTTAACCAAACATGTGGCTTCAGATTTTTTTAGGCACTGTGCTCATGTGTTTCATCGACATACATTTGGCAAATAATTTTTCTAATGGCGCCAACTCATGCGGATGCTCTTTGATTGCAAGGGTGGTTGACAGGCCGGGCGCGGTGGCTCTCGCCTGTAATCCTAGCACTCTGGGAGGCCGAGGCGGGAGGATCGCTTGAGGTCAGGAGCTCCAGACCAGCCTGAGCAAGAGCGAGACCCCGTCTCTTCTAAAAATAGAAAGAAATTATCTGGACAATTAAAAATATGTAGAAAAAATTAGCCGGCCATGGTAGCGCATGCCTGTAGTCCCAGCTACTCGGGAGGCTGAGGCAGAAGGATTGCTTGAGCCCAGGAGTCTGAGGTTGCTGGAGCTAGGCTGACACCATGGCACTCTAGCCCGGGCAATAGAGCAAGACTCTGTCTCAAAAAAAAAAAAAAAAAAGCTGGTTGACAGAGCTGGAACTCGCAGCTGCCTGTGCATGTGTCTGTGTGTCTGTGTAGTCAGCAGAGACCCGGGGTTGGGGGAGGCCGTGGGGACGAGAGAAGGTCACAACAAGATGCTTAGGCAATATCTTTTAATTGCTGCAGAAAAATTGGACTTAGAGATCCGCTATTTTATTTTGCAAAGTACTTAAAACCATTTTCTTTTGCAAAAAAAAAAAATCTATTTCATATTTTCCTCTTCCAGAACCACGAAGTAGCTTTGGGAAGATAGTCATCTTGCATGAACAACAACACAATTTCGTGAAATGGCATTGTTCCAGCTTTAAGCCAGCAACTGTTTGCCGTCAGAAGGGGTGGGGGCAGGGAGGAAGAAGGGCCCCTTCTCCATTTAAGCACAGGTTCAGACCGTGGCTGGCTGTCACGCCTGACGGTGGCGGCGAAGGAGAGATTTGAGATTCGAGATTTCCTGATTGAGAAACAGGAAATACCAAGGGATTAGGAGATTTTTGCGTGACACTATTTGCTGAAAAAATAGAAGGCTTTCCGTGCAGTTTCTTGACTATTTGTGTGTCTATTTCTAGCCAGATTTTGAGGCTGCTGTCATCCACACAGAGCCAGCCACGTAAAGACGCAGACACTCTCCTGCTCTGTCGGATCAATAAGTATTTAGTGTCGGTCCTGGCCGACCACTCCTAAAGTACTGCCATGAGCATCCTTCCCCTCTGCAAAAATGTCCAATGTCTTCCACAGCCCGTTGGGTAAAGCATAAACTACTGAGGCCACTGTTCAAGGCCTTCGCCCAACCCACACTTGCCTTTCTGCCGCTGCTCCCTTCCTCGAAGCCTCCTTCAGGCCCCTCCCCCCATCTCTGCCTGCCCAGGTCTCACCAGTCCTTCAAGACGCTGCTCAAATCTTCCCTGTTGGCCGAGCCTTTCCCGTCAGCCCAGCTGGAGGAGATCCATTGCCTTTAGATGCCCACGTGTCTTCTGCTAACACTGCAACTACCTTCTACATCTTTCTCAGTTCTTGAAGCTCATCTTCCAAGCCAGACTGTGAGCTCTTTGAGTGCAGGAATTTTTATTGTATTTTATTGAATGCCCCTGCCCATTAAAATATGCCTTCCGCATATCAACAAATATTTGGTGCCCAATCCATGCATGTGAGACTGATCGACTTCAGTGTGCTTGGCGCTGTGCTCAGTTGCAGCAGAATAAGAGAGAACCTAAGTTGTTTCCCTCCAGTGGTTTCCAATCCTCCTGGACAGGCAAGACATGAAGCCAGGAGACAAGAGTAGGAGGTGCTCTGTGCAACGCAAACTGCAAAGCCGGAGATAAGCAATTGTCCAAAGATATCTTCAAGGAAAGTGCTGCAAGTTTAAAAAAAGAAAAAGCCAATTTTTCCCATTAGTTTTTTATTAATTTTTTATTCATGGGGTACAAGTGCAATTTTGTTACATTGATAGATTGCATTGTGGTGAAGTCAGGGCTGTGCCCACCACCCACCTCCCATCATCCGCCACCCTCCCATGCCCTGGCCCCTCCGAGTCTCCCCTGTTCACCGCTCCACACTCTGCCTCCACGTGAGCACACTATTTACCTCCCACTTGTGAGTGAGAACATGCGGCATCTGTCTTTCTGTGTCTGAGCTGCTTCACTTAAGATAATGGCCTCTAGTTCCATCCATGTTGCTACGAAAGACATTATTTCATTCTTTTTTACAGCTGAATAATATTCCATTGTGTGTGTGCATATATGTGTGTGTGTGTGTATATATATATAATATCTATGCTGTCCAGAAAGTATCCAGCCATGTAATATGTTCTCTTTATGTTAACGATGGCTGGATACTTTCCGTGCAGCCCTTCTATATATACACACCACATTTTCTTGATCTAATCCTCCATTGTTGGGCACTCAGGTTGATTCTCTATTTTTGCTACTGTGAATAGTGCTGCAATAAGTATACAAATGCAGGTATCTTTTTTATATATTGATTTCTTTTCCTTTGGGTAGACACCCAGAAATGGGATTGCTGGATCGTATGGTAGTTCTATTTTCAGTTCTTTGCGAAATCTCCATACCGTTTTCCATACAGATTGCACCAATTTACGTTTGTACCAACAGTGTATGAGTTCTCTTTTCTCTGCATCCTCGCCAACGTTTGTTATTTTTTGTCTTTTTAATAAGAAAAGGCCAATTGTGGCTGGCTGCAGTGGCTCATGTCTGTAATCCTAGAACCCTGGGAGGCCAAGGCAGGAGGATCATTTGAGCTCAGGAGTTCAAAATCAGCCTGAGCAAGGGTGAGACCCCATCTCCACTAAAATAGAAAAATTAGCCAGGTGTGGTGGTGTGCACCTGTAGTCCCAGCTACTCAGGAGGCTGAGGCAGGAGGATCAGTTGAGCCCAGGAGTTTGAGGCTGCAGTGAGCTGTGATGATACCACTGCACTCTAGCCAGGGGCACAGAGCAAGAATCTATCTCAAAAAAAAAAAAAAAAAGAAAAGAAAAGGCTGATTTTTAATTCATTATAACAGCTGATTGTACTTGAGATGGCCTTGAGGGATAATCATTATGTTTTGTTTTTGGTACTTTACAGTTTTCAAGGCCCCTTCATTTACAATAGCTGAATAAATTCTCATAACACTGGTGTTAAGTATTACGATGCCCATTTTAAAGAATAAGAATCCAAGGCCCTGGAAGCAGGGGTAGTTTGGCCAACATCGTACAGCAGGTAAGGGG
>RJWJ010006288.1:0-63177 GCA_004363605.1 Indri indri
AGAAATGTCTATTCGTGTCCCACTTGTCTGTTTTCACTTTTGTTCCCTGTGCTTTTTGTGTCATATCTATAAAATCATTGCCTAGACCAAGATTGTGAAGCTTTTCCACTATGATTTCTTCCAGGAATTTTATAGTTTCAGGTTATATATTTAAGTCTCTAATCTATTTTGAATTGATTTTGTTTATGCTGTAAGAATCCAATTTAACTCTTTTGCATGTGAATATCCAGTTTTCCCAAAACCATTTGTCAAAGATACTGTCAATTCAACATTGCATATTCTTAGCACCCTTGCGGAAAATCAGTTGATTATATATGCATAGGCTTATTTCTGGACTCTCTCTTCTGTTCCATTAGTCTATATGTCTGCCTTTATGCCAGTACCATGCTGTTTTGATTACTGTAGCTTTGTCTTATGTTTGGAAGTTAGCCCTCTAGCTTTGTTCTTTCTTGAGATGGTTTGCCTATTAGGAGGCCTTTGTGATTCATTATGAATCTTAGCATAATTTTTTCTATTTCTTCAAAAAAATGCCATTGGAATTTTGTTGGGATTGTATGGAACCTATAGATCACTTTTGGTAGTATTACTATCTTAACAATATTAAGTCTTTGAATATTAACACAGGATGTCTTTTCATTTATTTGTGTCTTCAATTGCTTTCATTAATTTCTATAGTCTTTTATTTTCTTGGTTAAGCATATTTCTAAGTATTTTATTCCTTTTGATGCTATTATAAATGGGATTTATTTTTAAATTTCTTTTTGAAATTATTCTTTGTTAGTGTATAGTGACACAAATCATTCTGTGCATTGATGTTTTATCCTAAAACTTTCCTGAATTTATTCATTAGTTCTTATAGTTTTTGTGTGGGATCTATTTTTTTTTTTCATATATGAGATCATGTCCTCTCTGAATAGAGATAATTTCATTTTTTTTTCCAATTTGGATACCTTTATTTCTTTTTCTTGCCTAATTGCTCTAGCTAGGACTGTGTTGAAAATAAGTGGTGAGAATGAACATTTTGGCCTCGTTCCTGATCTTAGCAGAAAAACTTTTATTTTTTTCATGAATGAGTATGATAATAGCTGTGGTCTTTACATATAGTACCTTTGTTATGTTGAGGTAATTTCTTTTAATTCCTAATTTGTTGTGTGTTTTTTAATCATAAAAGTGTGTTGAATTTTCTCAATTTTTTCCTCCATCTACAAAGACGATCATGTGAATTTTAGCCTTCATTCTGTATATGCGGTATATCATATTGATTGATTTTCTTATGTTGAACTGTCCTTGCAACCCTGAGATAAATACCACTTGATCAAGGCGTATGATATTATTAGGGAACTATTGAATTTTGTTTGCTAGGACTTTGTTGAGGATTGTTGCATCTATATTCGTAAGTAATATTAGTCTGTAGTTTTCCTGTTTTTGTTGGGTCTTTGTCTAGCTTTGGTATTAGAGTAAGACTGGCCTCATAAAATGAGTTTGAAATATTACCTCCTCTTCAATATTTTAGAAGAGTTTAAGGAAGATTGGCCTTAACTCTTCTTTAAGTATTCAGTAAAATTCTCCAGTGAAGCCAACTGATCCTGGACTTTTCTCTGCTGAAAAGTTTTGGGTTACTTATTCAATCTATTTCCTAGATATAGGTCTGTTCACATATCTGTTTCTTCATGATTGAGCCTCAGTAGGCTATATGTGTCTTGGAATTTATCTATGTCTCCTATATTATCCAATTTGCAGATACATAGTTTTTCCCAGTAGTCTTTCATAATATTTTTTTTCTTACTTCTGTGGCATCAGTTATAATGTCTCCTCTTTTATTTATAATTTATTTCAGTATTCTCTTTTCTTTCTTAGTCTAGATAAGGGTTTGTCATTTTTTATGATATTTTCAACAAACCAATTCTTAGTTTTATTTATTCTTTGTTTTTCTATTTTAAATTTAATTTGTTTCTGCTCTAAATTTTATTATTTACTTCCTTCTGCTAATTTTGAACTTAGTTTGTTCTTTTTCCCTAGTTCTTTGTGGTATAAAAGTTAGGTTAGTTGTTTATTACTGTCTCTCCTGTCTTTTTAATGTAAGTGTTTATCACTGTGAACTTTCTCAGCACTATTTTTGCTGAATGTCATAAGTTTTGGTATTTTGCATTTTCATTTTTGTTTGTCTCAAGATATTTTCTAATTTCTCTTTGGATTTCATCTTTGGTACATTGATTGTTCAGGAGTGTGCTGTTAAATTTCCATGTATGTGTAAATTTTCCAGTTCTCTTTCTGGTATTGGTTTCTATTTTATTCAATTGTGTTCAGAAAAGATACTTGATGTTATTTCAATTTTCATAAATTTGTTAAGACTTAAGACATGTTTTGTGACCCACAATGTGTTCTAACCTGGAGATTAATCTGTGTGCACTTGAGAAGGATGTGTATTCTGCTGATTTGGGGCAGACTGTTCTATATATGTCGGTTAGGTCCAATTGGCCTGTAGCGTTTTTTAAGTACTCCTTTTCCTTATTGATCACATGTCTAATTGCTCTAGCCACAATGAAAGGGGAATATTGAATTTTCTACTATTATCATGTTCCTGTCTATTTCTCCCTTCAGTTCTGTCGGTGTTTGCTTTATATATCTGAGTGCTCTAATATTGGGTGCATACATATTTATAGTTGATATATTTTCCTGGTGATTTCACCCTTTTATAATGTCAGTTTTGTCATATGTAAGCATAGCTATTAAGGCTCTCATTTGCTTATCATTTGCATGGAATATCTTTTTTTATCCTTTCATTTTTAGCCCATGTGTTTTCTAAATCTAAAGTATCTTATGGTAAGCACATAATTGGATATTGCTTTCTTTTATTGATTCAGCCACTCTGTATCTTTTGATTGTGTTTAAATCATTTATATTTAAAATATTTATTAATAGAGATGGACTTACTATTGGCATTGTGTTGCTTTCTGTCTTTTAGCTTTTTTTTTCCTTTTTCCTTTCTTGCCATCTTACTTTGTATTTCTTTGATTTCTTACAGTGCCATGCTTTGATTCCTTTCTCATTTTCTTTGGTGTATCTCTGATAGATTTTTTTCTTTTTTGCAGTTACCATGAGGCTTCCATAAAACATCTTATAATTACAACAATCTATTTTAAGCTGATGACTTAACTTCAATTGCATACAAAAACTCTACACTTTTACTTTCAACACACATACTTGATATTATTGATGTCACAAATTACAACTTTTTATATCATGTATCAATTAATACATTTTACTTATATTTTGTATACTTATGTATTTTAATTATTTAACAGAATTAAATATGATTTATGTACCACCATTACAGTACTGCAGTGTTCTGTGTTTGTTGTATGTTTACTTTTAGACCAAGCTTTATACTTTCATATGACTTTTTGTTACTATCTATCACTCTTTTGTTTCAACTTCAAAAAAAAACTCTTTAGTATATTTTGTATGGCAGGTATAGTAAACTCTCTTCACTTTTGTTTATCTAGCAATGTTTTTATTTTTCTTTAATTTTTGAAGGACAGATTTTCCCTGTACAGTATTTTTAATTGACAGTGTTTTCTTTCTTTTTCTTCTTTTTTTCTTTTAGCATTTTCAATATATATTTGCCATTCTCTTCTGGCTTTTAAGTTTTCTGCTGAGAAATCCTAATAGTTTTATTGAGTCTTTCATTTAATAAGGAGTCAGTTTTCTCTTGCTGCTTTCAAAATTCCATCTTTGTCTTTGACTTTTGACAATTTGATTATATTGGTTCTTACTATATTCTTCTTTGAGTTTATCTCATTGGACTTCTTAAATGTTGATATTCATTTCCTTACCCCAATTTGGAAAGTTTTCTGCCATCATTTCTTCAAATATGATTTCTACCCCTTTCATTCTTTTCCTTCTAAATTTCTCATAATGGACATATTAGTTCCATTGATGGTGTCTCATCAGTCTCTTAGGCTTTCTTCACTCTTCATTTTTATTGTATTTTTGCTCCTTTGGATCATTTTAAATGACCTCTTCAAGTTCACCAATTCTTCTCCATGATTTATTCTGTTGTTGAACCCCTCTAGTGAATTTTTAAATCCAATTATTGTATTCTTCAGCTCCAAAATTTTCTGTTGTTTCTTTTTAATAGTCTCTATGTCTGTTGATATTCTCATTTATTTTTTATGCATTTTTTTCCTTAGCTCAGTGAGCATCTCTGTGGTGGTTACTTTGAATTCCTCATTGGACAATGCATAAACTTTCATTTCTTTAGGAATTGTTTCTGGAGAGATTTTTGTCGTTGGGGGGTATCCTTGCTTGGGCCATGTGGCCAACTGTTAGGTACAACTGTTTCTTCATCTACCTTGTTACTTTGTGTTGGGATACATGCATTGGAAAAACAACCTCCTCTACCAGTCTTTATGGACTAGCTTCAAACAGGGAAAGTCTTTTACCAATTAGTCCAGCTACAGGTTCTGGGAGCTTCTCAAACATATTCATGGAATTGGGCTTGTAAATTCCTAATTAGGGAGGTTTTGCTGGTTTTCTTTTTCAGGCAGTCACGATTTCCTGCTCTCTCTAGTGTCTGTCTCCAATAATGCAGGTTCTCTGATGGTGCTGTAAGCCACCCATCGCTTTTTCTTCTTGTTGGTTACCAGGTAACAAGGGTATACTGATCCTTTTATTGGTCCGAAACAAGCAAGAAAGAAATCCCTCCTTCAAAAATCTCCTGGAAAAGCCAGGATATTTGACGCAAATTCCATTCTTTTCTTTTCCTCAGAGGAACAAGCTGCCGAGCTGAATCAGACTCTCTGTGTTGTACCGTGGGTTCTCTAGAGTTCTGTTTTTATTTTCAGTGGCCTCAGGCATCTAGAGTATGCCAGATACTGTCAGCACTTCAAGTCAGGTGAGACGCTAGTAAACTGCGGGGAGGAATGACGCACCTAAGTGTGTACTAGTTCAAACTGCTGCTTTTGTTCTCATTGATCCCTGGCCTGGCATTCTGTTTTGTCAGCACTTAGATTCAAAAAGACAGAAATTAGTCCCTTGGAGAGTACCCCACAAAATCTGAACATTAGACATAGTTTCCAGTTTTTTTCTCTCTCCAAGGAGAAGCAAGGAGTTGGACACTTCCTTCTGATTACACATTGCTGAGCAAAGGGGAGGTGCTTTTGCAAGTGAGGAACATAGATTTTCCTATCAGCTTCAATGTAGCTGCTATCACTCTTGCCTGGGATGTAGGAGTCTCTTAGCTGGTCTCTGGATTTATCATGAAGGAAACGGTTTTGTGTATTGTTGAATCAGTGTCTTTGTGGAAAAAGGAGGGTCTATTGTCTCTTATTCAGCCATCTTCCTGACTTAATCCCCCAATAAGAAGCAAAATTTTGCTGGACTTTTTATTCTTACTTATTTCTGTATCAAGAAATCCTATGGGAATTGTTATTTTCAATTAGTTATGTGAAATATAATGGTATTTTGTATTCCTGTTTCTGTTCAAAGTATAGGCTGTTATTTATTCCCTTTTTAGACATATTAATCTGCTGAAAAAGAGGTTTAACCAACCAAATTTTAGAACCTTAAAAGGTGAATTTAGTAGAGCAAAAATACTATAACTTTCAGATATAATGTTCTTAAAATACAATTCTTTGTTCTCATGTGAAAGAAATAATAATTGGAATAGAAACATTTACAAGTTTGATCATTCTGTTTCATGATCAAAAGAAAAATGGGATTGGTTTGAATTTAATGATCCTACCACCATCTGGCATTTGCAATTTTGTAATCTCCACAGATGCCATAGGATGTGGGAGGCTGGGACAGGAGAAATAGAAAGTAGATGCATAAAATTAAAATATAACATGGCATAGAATCTTAAATCTTAAGTATGCAGTTACTACAATAAGGACTATGCCCAGATTTAATGATCAGACAAATTGATTTTTAACAACATTTAGAAAGACATATTTCTGAAGGTTTTGTGCTTTCTCTGCGCTTCAAAAGATGGGTTGTTAAATGTGTCTTCATGAAAGCAAATATAGGTGCCTTTGGCATGTACTTTGTTTCCTCTTTTGTCAGATAGCTGTAACTGTGGCCAACGAAACAAGGACATCAACTCACTTCTTCCTTTTTCATGTTAAAGAAACATTGTTTCCATTATGTGATGATGAAGAGAGCGTATTTTAGTTTTGAGGGTAAACTGATCATGGGACATGGTATTTATTTTGGAAAAAAAGAGAAATTAGTTCCTATAAGTAGCAGTTTTGTTCTTGAAATATATTACTGGTCATCTGCTTCCTGTTAGTTTTTAGTTACACTCATTGTCAATTATTCACATTTCTCTGTACCTGGCATGAACTAGCTATCAACAGAGTCGGTATGATTAACACATTCTTAAACTGTTAGACTAGCACTTCTACTGACTCCATGAAGATGACAGGCATCTGTGTCAGTCATAGTCCTGGCACAGTACAGAAGCACAGACAAAGGATTTAAATATATATTTCAATGAAGGAGCTATTTATAGAACTGTGAGCATGATAAGGAAATATCAACAGAATGGCGAAATACCTAGTGACTAATAATAATAGGAATCCCTCACCACCCCTAAGCCCAAAGAGATAAGGGAAATCAGAAGGTGGATCCATACACATAAGTTTTGTGGTTCCACGATTTATTTATAATGAGAGAATGTTTACATTTCGGGGAAAGATCCAGAAAATAGAAAGTAGTTGAACAATGACTAGCGTTCCACAGGAAGGCATAGAAACCGGAGGATAGAGAAAAATAGACCTTAGATAGAAAAAAAGTCAAGTCCTCTGTTGAAACACAACAAAAGGAGAGACAGAAAGGCGCGGGGTTTATCTTGTCGAATTTGCTATAATTTTTCAGGTGAAAGCATAACAAATGAGTTACATGTTTGAAAATGATGACGAGGAGAAGGAGGCAGAGGAGCATCGTGATAACAAATCACTTTTTATTAGGACTAACTATATGATAGGTGCCACTAGCTATCAGGATTGCATGTTGTAGATGCTATTATTGTCATCATTTTATATGAGAGAAAACCGAGAGGTGGAGAGCTTAACCCATTTTCCGAGGTCACACTGTTTTTATGTGGCAAAGCCATAGTCGACTCACATGTGCACAGTAGTGCAGGTTAATAACTCTATTTTGCTGCACAGTTTTGAAATAATTATAGTGATAATGGAAAGCACAATCTGATAGGGAAAATGAAACAAGGTTGTCTTGCCATATTAAGGACTCGTTTGATGGTGATGACCATGAATTTGATGTGACACCAATATGTTTAGCTCTGAAATTTGTGGCCTGCAATTCGTAGTTGTCTGTATGTAGGTAAGGAGAAGGTGCCAGGAAGTGTCAAGAAGAGATTAGAGAAACCGGTGAGGGATACCTGTTGACATCATGATGGACAAAGCAATCTCTCGCAATTGGTATTATTTTTCTGTGATCATAGGCCATAGTTAATATTTTTGAAGGGCCAGAGAGTCTGGAAACTCTATTACAGAATGGAAAATTTCAGTCTTTTCATAACCCCTACTGCAGAGAGAGTCCGAAGCCTTTAAATTTAAAACAAAAAGTATTTTTACGTGAATAATTTCTATGCCTCTGGAAAATGGCCTTAGCTCCATGTCAGTTTCATTTTAGCATGACTATATCAGACACTTCATTTATGTATGAAAATTCACCAATGACTTCATACTTTCATTGTCTGCAGACATAGTTTGGAAGCGGGCCCCTCAAGAGCATCTCTTTTCCGAGTCAACATTTAAAAAATCCTTGCTAAATAAGAAAACTTCTTATCTCCACGAGTGATGATATGCCAAGAAATTAATAATAAAAGTACTTTAGGTAAACATCATAACCTTACATAGTCTTATAATCTACAGTTTTTACCTGTGTAGGTATGAAGACAGCAGGGTGTATACTGTAGTTTTGTGCAACAAATTGAAGATCTTTGTTTCCAGGTACAAAGTTAGTTAGCAATGGCAGTAATCACCCCCCACTCCTTTCTTGAAGCTAATCATGAAATAGCATAATCTATTGATTTACGCTGTGGTTTATTGGCTTCCTGCTAAACCAGGTAACTTGTCAATGAACAGTTTTAAGTAACCAGTCAAAACAAAGTAATATCTATTTGGCAATGTCCTCATTGTTTAAAGGCTTATAATAAGAGATCTTGAGAGGTAATCTTTATACCGTATGGACAGAAAAAGAGACAGATACGCCTTAAAGAAGCTGCTGCAAGAAAATGATTTGAATTTTATACAGATTTTAATCTTTACAAAGAAGTGCTATAAAATAGAAATGATGATTTTTTTTCCTCAAAAGAGGCAGATACAACATATTTTTTTGCTTTGTAGACCATCAAATCTCTATTGCAGTTATTCTGTCAGTGTAGTATGAAAGCAGTCATAGACAATTCGTAAACAAATAGGTGTGGCAGTGATTCAATAAAATTTTATTTAAAAAAACCAGATGGCCAGCTGGGTTTGGTCCATGAGCTAGTATAAAATAACATGCTAAATTATTGCATATTTAATGTGATGATGTAATACTTTTGAAAGATGTTTTAGAAAACAAAGTCAGGCCTTCACATTAAAGAAATTGATTTTAACATACTGTTTAATACATATACATGGATAAGCATGTTAATTACAACTAAATGATTTCCACTGATCATTGATTTAAGTAAGAGTAAAATTCATATTTTAAAGACATCACTTACTTAGAAGAAAGGGAAGGGTAATGAGAGCCCGCAATAAAGCAGTCAAAGGGAATCTAGAGGAAAAGCCAAATGTAAAGCTTATGGAAGAGTTAGATTGTAAACAATTTAGTGATGAATGGGTTGTGGGCACTATTTACACTACTTCAATGATATATTTGTTGATATCTCTCCATATTTATTGCTTTCAAATTGTTATTGTTGTACAATACATATCAACTACTTATCCTATTACCATTGAATATCATTCCCAACATTGTGTTTTCCAAATTAACTGATGAAATCCTGTTGGATTGTCAGCATCTTCATATTAGTTTGTATTCCAATCTGGGGGAAACAAAACAAAACAAGCTTCGTCTTTAATTCATATCCTTTTAGTTGTTCATTAAACTAATATGTATTGTGTTGCTATAATTCAGGAAATACTGTTCCAGCGTTAGAAATACAGCTATGGAAAAAGTCAGCAAAATCGTTGCTTTCAAGGAGCTTACAATCAACAGACAAATGAATAAGATAATCTCAGAGAACAATAGTGTTAAGACAGTGCTAGAGTGATGTGATTGACAGTTACTAATGGAGTTAGTGATAGGGATGGGGTTTAAAATACATTTGATTTGATAGTTGGGAAAGGCCTCTGAAAGGAGGCATCACTGAGTAAAGATCTGAATTATAGAATGGCAGTGGTGCTAAAATCCAGGTCTAGAGATTTCCGGGCAGAGGAAATAGCAAATACAAGGTGTCATGGCTGGAAATAAACATAAATGTGTTCCAGGAATAGAAAAAAAGTTATGCATGAAGCCTAATGAACTAAGAGAGTAGCATGGACTTACATCAGAATGTAAGGCAAGGAACAGATCAGATAGGTTTTGTGAATAAGGCTGAAGAATTTAGTGGTATTTTAAGCACAATGGAAGCATTCAAGGAGTTTTAGGAAAACAGTCACATAATCTGTTTCATGTTTTACAAAATGCACTTTGCTTACTGTTGGAAGAACAGAATAAGGGAGAGCAGAGACAAAAGTAGAACAACGAATTAAGAAATACGGCAGTAATCCAAGCAAAAAATTAATTCCATGTTATCATTTCAAAATCACTTTATCTTACCAAATCTCATAACATTTTTATTATTTCTATGTATTTTTCAAGAGCATTTCTACTTAATCTTTCTTAGCTTAATGAAATGAAAGAAAAATAATAGACTAAAAACCTCCTTTGTTCCAGGATTCCAGAAGAAAATAGCTATGGGATGCTGAGATTATTTTCACATATGGTTTCTACATCAGCATGAATCCATCAACTTTATCTCTTAAAATATTTTAAAACATCAGAGAGAAGTCAAAATTTAAATTTTCCAAATATTTTATTTCATCAACATCTATAGGAAACAATGAAAACGTACACATTATTAAGAATGTTACTACTGACAGCCATAACTTAGTATTTAGTACAACTATATAGTATTTACTATTTGAAAGGAATTTTTCTAGAAACTTTACTAACATTCTCATTTAACTATTACTGCAACTATGTAAAGTTTATATGTAATTAGCACAATTTTAAAAGCAAGAAAACTGAGGCTCAAGGAAATCATGAGACATGATAGGGAATACAGAAAATAAGAACTAGAGATGGGAAATGGTACAAATTATTCTGGCTACAGAGCTCCTACTCTTAACCACTATTACTAATGCATTAAAAAATAAGCAAATAAATATTGGCCAATGCATTTATCAAACTTATGAAAATAATATTTGATAGCCTATTATATTGCTTCAAGTGATGATTTCTTATTTTGTCTGTACACACACACACACACATTTCTTTTTGGTGTGCTGTGACGAAATCTTAAATAAATGAATATGACATCAAAGACTTAGTTTTAAAGAAACATGAATCCGAACCATCCTCCAGTGTAAAAAACAAAAAGGTTTGAATTGCTAAGTTAAAATTCATCAAGATATGTGCTTTGAGATGATAAGTTCTATAGACTGACAAATCAGAACTCCCTTTGGAAACTGGGAAAATATTACCATGTTTTAAGTTTGAAACCATCAGGGACAAGAGAGAAGACCAACACTAATAACTGGGGGTTTATATGCTTCGTGAAGAAATGGCCTACACTATGATTGTAATTTGTATGTTAAAAAGAGAAAGTCCATAGATTTTATCCATATTTACATTATTCAGAGATTTTAGTTATAATCATTATGTAATTTTAGAACCAGGATTTAATTGGTTCATTTAAGAAGTAGAGATCCCAGAGTTTTGTTTCATTTTCTGGATCTTTTATACAAATAATGCAGTTAAGAATGGAATGTGATAAAATATAACTAGCCATTGCTCACTGGACAGCATTACACATATTTAAAACTAATTATTAGAAGACTGCATATCTACAAATACCCACAAATTCATAATATAACATCAAGAATAGTTAAGCAGCATATATTAAATATTTAGTATATGCTGTGCTAAGCACTCAATGTCTCTACTTTAATTCTCATAAAACATTATGCCACTTTTTAAAAAAATGACCTTATTTTAATGTTTAGGATAGTGTAGTTTAGCACACGTTTATTTACCATTTCTTGAACAATCACAGCTATTATGAAACAAATATGAACTGAAACTCAGACTATCATCCCCATGGTATTAAGAACAAGTTTTAAAAGGTAGATGGGGAAGGGAAATATACTTTATTTTTTATTTTATCTGAAGGATTTAAGCACATCCTACAGCATAAAGAAGACTTCTTCCCTTATCTCCCAATTCTCATATCTTAACTTCTTATGGATTTTAGATATTTGGGGTTAAGACATTATGATTTGTGTTTTTAGTTATAATTAAACTATAACCATGGACCTGTTCTGTTGAGTTCTTTTAAACCATTAACCCCTCTATGAAGATTTCCCCCCAAAAAGCTGATACCTGAGGTCACAACACTGAAGGAAGAAATTGGGTATGTTTGACAAAAGAAAAGATTAGCCTAGAATATTAAGTGCTCATTTCCTGTTGGACACATCACAGAGACAGAACTGCCATGTGATATCTTGTCACAGACCTTTTGTTGTCTACTGGGATGAAAACAGCATTAAAAACTGTAGGGAGAAAATAGCAAACACAATCCTTTAACCTCAACATTTTCCCTACTAAATAGGGTGATTCAGATATCCTAGTTTGTCTAAGTTTTATACCTGTTGTCATATCACAATTATTAATAGGATCTCTCTTACTCCCTCTGAAATATAAGAAACACACATTTTTATTCTATCTGTTTACTTATGAGAAAATTAAGGATAAATAACATGCCTAAGGTCAAATAATTTGTAAGTGGAGAAATTTCACGTTGAGCCCAGTGAATCTGTCTCCTCTGCCATTATCCTTTCTAACAATTTCCTGGTACTTAATAGGTGTTTACTAATGCCATTGTCCTATTTTTTGCTATTAGGTTATTTTTTTTCCTCTAGACTCCCTAAGGTCTTTCTTCTTCTGTAACTCCTCTCTTGCACTTTCCTTAATATGTTTGTTTTACTCAATGTGCATACTAAAATATTCACATCCTTAAAAATTCATTGTCTTTATTTGTCCTTGGATTTTAGATCCTGTATTGATTTTCTTTTTTATTTTACACCTCTAATTTCCACAGTACTCCTTGAACCTTTACAACAGGATTGCCTCTCAGTCTGCCCTGTCTTCTTGTTCATAATGTGCACTTTCAGCCATTGCATTTGGGTTTGAACCTTTGGTGAACGTTGCCACTCTCTGGTTCTTCTATTTTCATTAGTCTGTTCATCTGCTTTTTAATAGGAATATGTAAATATTTGTAAATGTATCTAATCATGAACCATTTATATGGGTTCAATTTGCTTTTAGACCATGCTCTAAACTATGGCAGATGCATATAAGCGCTATCATTCTGCCTTCTTTGCCCAACAAACCACTCTGGTTTTTCTGATGGGTCCAGTAAGGGAAAGCCCAAGATGAGATATTCTCAGTGAATTTTACTATTCACTACTTTTTTCTTTCATCTTTATTTCCACCTTCTTGATGATTCCAAGTTTTGCTAATTATCCCTCCTATTATAAAAGTATAGTCTGATGACATTCTACTCTTATTTTTCTGTAATGTCTCCTGAGATCCTATATAAATTATGGCTTTAGCAATCCTTCTAAGAAGATGAGTCCTGTGTCTTATATTTTTAGAATCGGTTTGTCCCCTGAACATCATATGCAAATTTCTAGCTATTCTCTAGATACCTAGACATAGACAAATTAAAAAAAAAAAAAATTGCATGAATCTGGTAGAGGTTCTAATCACTAGAAAGAATATGTCTTCCCAACATGTAACTGATTAAAAATGCTTAACTGTGGAAGGCGTAAGAAAAATTGTGATTATCCTCATATGATGACTACTTTGCTGTTTCAATGAAGTATCAAAAACAATTCCAAAATATTATTTCAAATATGTTTCTTATGTTTTGGTGGCCCTCCATCTAAATTTTAATCACCCACTTAATCTGCCTGTCATTACATCCAGAGTAAATTCATTTTCCTCCCCAGGTACCCAATTTTTGATATTGTCGTTATCCTGGTTATCTAGAAGTAAAATCTTGGTTATGTTTATCTCAACCTTCACATTTTATAACAACCTTGACTAACTTCCTATTTTTCTTCCATCTTCCCTTTTATTTTCTTTCTGTAATACTGTTGAATATTCAAGATAATCCTGGAAAATATTAAAGATAAACTCCCAAGTCTTAGTGCTTAAAACAGAGCACATGGTCATTCACACACTCAGGCTCTCAGACATGCTGCCTTCTTTAATACATGGCTTCCAAGATCACCCTGGTTATTGATTATATAGAGCTGAAAAATGGGGGAAGAGAAAAGTGGAGGATCCATTTTTTTGAGAAAAAATATTATTTATAAACTACTCTATAAAAGATTAACATAAATATTAAATTCCAACTTTATAAATATGTAATAATAGAAAATTATTATGAATTCTTTTTTATTCAACACTGATGTTTCCCTTATCTTTGAGAGAAAATACTGCATTGCAAGACTGATGTATTTTGAGTGGGAAAAAAAATCAAGCTCATCTTTAATGTAGCCTGAGGATCATACCTTGGCAGATGTGAGATCAAACATTGCCTTGGAGATAAGTCATTTAATTAAGTCACAGTGGACTTCTCTCTTGATGAAATTTGAGTGGAAAGTAAAACTTTTCTAGAAATTCAGTGGTAAATTTGGAGAAAGCTTCATAATTTCTGTCTTTTATCTTGTCTTTCCTGTTGTTATATCTGCTTAATAGATTACAGATAATTTACTTATTTTCATATGTCTTCCTTTTTCTGAACCTTAATTTCAAGGAAGTCTGGAAATATGGCCCAACTCTCAGACTAGGAAAAAGGTAGAATGAGTTTGGTGAATTTGTAGCCAGTTTCTGCACTGCTGCCTTGTCTCTGGTACCTGTTAACTTTTGGCTTAATGATAGCCTTTTAAGTAATCTCCTTCTTGCCTCTACCTCCTTTCATTACTCCTCCATTCCCCACTACCATAGAAAGATCCTGTGTATGTAAGCAGGAACTGAAAGTCTTCATAAATTAGCCTAATATGCATTTTCCAGGCTTAGCTCCCACTTTTATTTACTTTGTATTTAATTCTTTAAGCAAATCAGACTGTGTATTGTTCCTCGTGCATGCACAAAACTTTACCATCTTCATTCCTTTGCTCATATAATTCTAAAACTGCTTGGAAGAAGCAGTACGAATGACACCTCTCACGAAACCATCCCAACGTTCCGGATAGAATTTACCTTACCCTCTTCCATGTTCCTATAGCAATACTTTTGTATCTCAATTATGGAAATAATGAGCATTGCAATTCCTTTCCCTTCCACAAAAGTTTACAGCATGAAGAATATCTCATTCTTTCAAAATTTTGTATTTTTACTAGAGCCTGAGTGACTTTATGAATATGTTTATTACAGTGAGCTAAATAGGAAAATACTCTGTAAATTATAACGTTCTACAAAAGTATTTTCAACATTGTAGCATAGTCTTGTGTAAATTTACTTTGTTTACATTTATATAATCTCTGTAACCCTCAATCCCATCAATATGTGTATAATAATGGCCACTACCTCCCAGGGTCATAGTAGAAAGGAAAACAAAACAAAAACATGAAACAAATAGAAAA
Organism: Indri indri; assembly: GCA_004363605.1. NCBI lineage: Eukaryota > Metazoa > Chordata > Mammalia > Primates > Indriidae > Indri > Indri indri. Next base: position 14,934 of record RJWJ010006288.1, read on the forward strand.
TTTCTAAAGTGCTTCTGATGGAGCCTGGAAAAAGGTCTCAAAAAATGCCCATTGGAGTCATTAAATGTGGTCCTCTGGAGTTAAGGTACATGCCTTAAATCTGGAACAGGATCTAGCATTCCTTTGGTAATTCCATTATAACAACTTTCTGAATAAACTTTGGTTGATATTTTGGAGCTGCAGGAAAACATCAAATAAAAGACTACCCACTTATAGACTGAGTTATTTTGAGGATTTGGCATTTATGTTCCATACACTATACTTACTGTAAGCTTATTTCAAAGTGTAATTCAAGTTATTAAATATCATCTTCAACCTCATCATTACCAAAATAAATATCATCATACTAGTGCTTCATAGTAGAGTATTAAAGCAATTGTATGGGATGTGTTATAAAGCAATAAAAGAGGGACACTGGGAGTCCTGATGTTCTTTCTGGTTGATTCTTCAAGGTCTAAAACATAATTAAAAGTTTGCAAAGCTTCACATGCAAACGGAATGAATTATCAAGAAATCAAAGTGGCCACAATATCAGAAAATCAATATGTTCATTTTCCATAAACATTGCTTACTTCTGTTATTTCATATTATATCTAAACATAATAGGATACTGAAAATATATCATCATATATGTTTGTGTGTACATATATATACGGGTGTGTGTGTGTGTGTGTGTGTATATATATATATATATTTTTTTTTTTTTTTTTTTTACTCACCATAAAAGAAATTTTTTTTCCAAATTTGGAATTGAAGAAATTACAACATATGCATATCTATCCTTAGATGTTCAATTATTTTTCCTTAAAGGTTTCCTAAAGATATAGAGTTATACAAACTAAAAATTAAAGTAAATAAAGGGAGCCATGGAGGGCTTTGCCACCGCTCAGTTATGACTATGATCTACCATTAGGAACATTCATTTTAAGCTTTAGAAAAAAATAAAGAAGAAAAGCAGAAAATCTTACAAAAAAAGATAATAGACGAGATGATAAACAAAAGAAGAGACGACAGTTTAAGATTATGGGTGAATACTTAGAACTGGACATCATAAAGTTACCCAAAGGAATGCCATATTCTTTCCTAATTCTCACTATCCCTACACAGGGCCCCATGCTTAGAAGGTCCTGACTCTCGGTTTCATGCTTTGCTGGTACCATCCTAAAATCCAGAATACTTTCTGAATACGCAGCCCTGCATTTTCATTCTTCACTATGCCCTACAAATTATATAGCTCATGTCCCCAACTATAACAGACACTAGTTTATGAGGCTGGTCAATTCACAAAAATTTCTCAAAATTCAGGAAAGGGCTTCATACGTGGGATACACTCCCAAGAGCTCTTGTATACTATGCAGTTCTGACTTCTTTGCTATAATAATTCGATTAGTCATAACCTTGCATGAATTATTTAATTATTTAACCAACTAGAAAAGCAAAGGAAATATATTCTTCATTAAATAACAATGAAATACTGCAGTAACGTAATAAATAAGATATTAATTAGTAAATTAATACAAATTAGTAAATTGGTAATAAAATTAGTAATACTTGTAAAAAAATTCTTGTGCATACTCTACTAGAAATAGATAGCATAGGAGCTGAGAAGACAGTGAAATATCTTTTCACAGTGTATGAATTTAAGGATTTCCTTAAATTCTCCTCTTCACCCTTTTAACTCTTAACATCTCATATGTTTCTAAAAATTGGCCATGAATGGTATATATACACAAGTAGTGAATTCAACAACCTGATTATAAGTTTTATGAATTTTTATGAAAATCTAGATTCACAGCCTCAATCATTGAGATCACCAAAGGCAGAGACTTAGAGTGGGATACATTATTTTGCATTCCAACATTTTACTTTCCAGTATATTTTATTATAGTTTTCCTTTACAGAGTGCTGAATATCTGAATGTTGGGTGGTTTTATTTCAGAAAACTGTTATTGCTAACTAGTACTTCTACATAATAAAAATTCGTGACAACCAATTTTTTATTTTTTAATTCTAAAAAAAGAAAATTTACTGAATATATGTTGTATGTGGCAGAGCAAAAATAAAAAAAGTTATCTACAAAACTCCCTCTAAAAAATACAAATCTCAAGGCATGTTTTTAAATTGTTCAAGATGTTGATAAATATAAGGCTGTAAATTAGAGAAGTCAAGACAGATCTAAATCAGCTACAAAAGCAATAGGATCTAAATAGACTAAGAATATAAGAAAGCCGCAGCCCACAGTCTTGAAAAAAAAAGAAATTCTGGGGAGTAGGAGAATAAACCTAAACAAGCCTCGGGAACCTTCACGTAAAAAGAAAAAAAAGATTTAAAGAGAAATTTTATAATGCTTGCTACATGCGATACAATGTATTCTTTTCCTGTGCCTCCCCAAGCTGATATTTATAAACACAATATGATTCACCAATGTGTTTAGAGGGGATTTGTGTTGGGAGTGGCAAGGCGGGAAGTGGAGATGTACCACATCAAGTTAGGTGTGAAGGGAAAAGAAAGGCTGATGAAGTAGCCCAATCCCATAAATGTTATACGTGTATTATAATTCAATTTTTAATTTTATGCATTTACCACTGGGCAATGTTTAGCCCTTAGTGTTCTTCCATTGAGAAAACATTAAATTCCAAATATACTCAATATCCGAATGGGTTAATTACTCAAAATACAGTCACATTGCTCATAGCTATTATTCATACTTTCCATAGAGTTCATTACATTTTAACTAGATTTTACTAATCTAAGTTTCTATAAATAAACCTTTAATTTTAGAATAGTTTTAAATTTGCAGAAGAGTTGCAAGAATATTAGATTCTTCCCTTAAATCCCACACTTGGCTTCCTGTATTGTACTATCTTACATCTGTCACAACCAACGAACTATACTTTTTACCTGAATCCTTTTTCTGTTTCAGAATCCCATCCAGAATATCATTTTACATTTAGTTGTCATGTGGCCTTGGGCTCCTCTAGAATGTGACTGTTTCTCAGACATTCCTTGCTTTCGATAACATATGCATACCTCAGAGATATTACGGGTTCAGTTCTGCATTAAAACAAATCACACAAAATTTCTGGTTTCCTAGTGCACATAAAAGTTATGTTTACACTACTATGTAGTCTATTATGTATATAATAGTAATATGTCTAAAAAAACGTACATGCCTTAATTAAAAAGCACTTTATTGCTAAAAATGCTAATGATCATATGAGCCTTCAGCAAGTCATAGTCTTTTTGCTTGTGGGGGGTCTGGCCTCGGTACTGATGGCTGCTGAATTATCAAGGTGGAAATTGCTGAAGGCTAGAGTGGCTGTGGAAATTTCTTGAAATAACGCAATGAACTGTGCTGCATCAATTAACTCTTTTTTCCATGAAAGATTTCTCTGTGACATGTGATGCTGTTTGACAGCATTTTAGCCACAGTAGAACTTCTTTCAAAATTGGAGTCAATCCTTTCGCACCCTGCTGCTGCATTATCAGTTAAGTTTATGCAATATTCTAAATTCCTTGTTGTCATTTCAATAAAGTTCACAGGATCTTCACCAAGAGAGATCTTAAGAAACCACTTTCTTTGTTTATCCATAAGAAACAACTCCTCATCTATTCAAGTTTGATCATGAGATTGCAGCAATTCAGTTATATATTCAGGTTACAGTTCTAATTCTAGTTCTCTCACTGTTTCCACCACATCTGCAGTGACTTCCTCCACTGAAGTCTTGAACCCCTCAAAATTATCTGTGAGGGCTAGAAAGAACTTCTTCCAAACTCCTGTTAATGTTGATATTTTCACCTCTTACTGTGAATCACAAATATTCTTAATGGCATCTAGAATGGTAAATACTTTCCAGATGGTTTCCAATAGATTTTGCCCAGATCCATTAGACAAATCATTATCAATGGCAGCTGCAGCTTCACGAAATGCATTCTTTAAATAATAAGATTTGAAAATCTAAATTACTCCTTGTTCTGTGAGATGCAGAATTGATGCTGCATTTGCAGGTATGAAAACAACATTAATCTCCTTGTACATCTCCAACAGACTTCTTGAGAGACCAGGTTCATTGTCAATGAGTAGTAATATTATGAAAGACATCATTTTTTTCTGAGCAGTGGGTCTCAACAGTGGGCTTAAACTATTCGGTATACCATTCTATAAACAGATGTGCTATCATCCAGGTTTTGTTGTTCAATTTATAAAACATAGGCAAAATCAATTTAGCATAATTCTTAAGAGCCCTGGGATTTTCAAAATGGTAAATGAGCATTGGCTTCAACTTAAAGTCACCAGCTGCATTAGCCACTAATAAGAGTCAGCCTGTCCTTTGAAACTTTGAAGCCAGACCTTGACTTCTCCTCTCTAGCTATGAAAGTCCTAGATGATATCTTCTTTCAATATAAGACTGACTTTTTTCATTGAAAATCTGCTTTTTAGTATAGCCAATGTCATCGATGATCTTAACTAGACCTTCTGGATAACTTGCTGCAGCTTCTGTATCAGCACTTGCTGCTTCACCTTGCACTCTTACGTTGTGGCAACAGCTTCTTCCCTTAAACTTCATGAACCAACCTCTGCTAGCTTCAGACTTTTCTTCTGCAGCTTCCTAACCTCTCTCAGCCTTCACTTATTTGGAGAGAGTCAGGGCCTTGCTCTAGGTTAGACTTTGGCTTACAGGAATGTTGTGACTGGTTTAATCTTCTATCTAAACCACTCAAACTTTTTCCGTATCAGTAAAGCTGTTTTATTTCTCATCATTTGTTTGTTCTCTGTAGTAGCAATTTTTAATTTGCTTCAAGAACTTTTTCTTTGCATTCACAACTTGGCTAACTGTTTAGTACAAGGAGCCTAGGTCTCAGCCTAAGTTTTTCTCACTAAGCTTAATCATTTCTAGGTTTGGATTTAAAGTGAGAAAAGTGCTACTCTTCCTTTCGCTTGAACACCTAGAGGATGTTGGAGGATTATTAACTGGTCTAATTTCAATGTTGTGTCTCAGGGAATAGGGAGGCCCAAGGAGAGGGAGGAAGACGGAAGAATGGCCCATCGGTGGAGCAATCAGGACACATACAACATTTATTGATTAAAGTTGGCACCCAGAAACAATTACGACAGTTAGTATCCAAGGTCACTGATCACTGATCGCTGTAACAGATATAATAATAATGAAAAGTTGGAGATTTTGTGACAATTTCTAAAATACAATATAGAGACATGAAGTAGGCACATGGTGTTAGAAAAATGGCACCGATAGACTTGTTGGACGCAGGGCTGCCACAAACTTTCAATCTGTAAAAAACGCAATATCTAAGAAACACAATAAAGCAAAGTGCAATAAAATGCACTATGCTTTTATTGAAAGTTTTGGGGAGAATTGATCAGATATTTTACAGAAAATCTGTCCATCTGGATTTTTTTTGATGTTTTTCTCATGGCTAGGCAGGTTTTGTCTGTTTTAGGGAGAATAAATGGAGAGGTAAAATGTCATTTTCATCATGTCGTATCACCACATATTTATTATTGCATATGTGTACTATAAACAACAGCTTATTAAAGATGATGTTAACCTTGATTACCTGGCTAAGGCAGTATTTTCCAGGTTTCTTGACTGTACAGTTATTTCCCCCCACATTTGTATACTGTACTCTTTGGAAGAAAGTCACAGTGTGCATCCCATACTTAAGTGGTAAGCATTTATGCTCTACTTGATAGGGGAGTATTTATATAAATTATTTAGAATTCTATATGAATTACTTGAATTTTTTCCAATATTAGGCTTTTAGTACCTTCCAAAATTTATTTTTTAATTCAATTTAATTAGTATTACATATTATTAATAATATATTTTAATTGTAAAAATACATTGACTTACTGTGCCTTCCAGATACAAATATAAAAATCACCCTCATTAGGATATTTTGTCCTCTATAAATCTTGAACAAGCTCATTTTAATTTGGACATATTTACATGTGTGGAACTTTTTCCTGACTTACTCTTTTTATAGTATCATTTAAAAACAAATAACCATTGTTCTATGTGGTAAACTTAGCAAGTTTTTCCCTGGCACTACTTTGTCTCTCAGTGGCATGTTCCTAAATAATTTCTTTTGGTGATCTCGCTTTTGTCAGGTTATGGTCAGGAACTGATTTAATTTTTTTTCCCCTTTTATTGAGGATTTCTTGACTCAATTCAGTGAACAATACTTGTGAGAACAGAGCTGAGTGGCCTTTCTAATGGACTCTCACCTGGTATAGAGATGTCACTATAACCTTTTGACACCCAGTACTGTGTAGCTCAGAATCTTTAACACTTCTGACAGAATTTCAGATATCTATTGGTTTTGAGGAAAATTAAATTCAAACCTACAGTCACAGGTCAGAAACTGGGAAGTCATTACCTCAAAGGCTGGAAAAGAAGTTTCCTTAAAAGTAAGTAAGATAATGGTCCGTTTATTAACCATTAGGAAAATTTCTGGGTTTTCATAGAGTAACATCAAAGCCAAAGAGCTGTATTTTCCTCTCAAAGGATTTCACATATAAAATCATATTTATTTTAAGTAATAAATCACTGAAGTTCAGGTCTATGTGTAAGTATTGCAAAATGACACATGTACCATCAATTCATAGGCTCTTTGTAGCTGAAAGAGTTTAATTCTGCCTTTTTTAGAGAAAGTCTACATTTAGAGAAAGTTGTTTTGAGAATTAATAAGTAATGAAAAGAGTAAAGTTGAAACATTGTCCTGTCAATTCATGACTAACTTTTAAGTATTTAGTGGCATGCTAAAAATAAAAATGTAAATGCTTCTAATCATCCTGTGACTTTTTACACCAATGAAACTTATTTTTCTTGAGTATGAAAGACTTTCAGATATCCATGGCATAAAATGAAGGGGAGAACTCTTGGGCTGTGGTGACTGTGTTGACCCCAAAGCTGAGGGAAGAAAATATAGATTATCTTTTCTTCTGGAAGTTACATTCTTATGTCCTTATAGAAGACACAAATGAGGAGAGACTGGAGGATTCTTTGACTTTATCAAAGCATTAAAGATACTAGTAATTGGTTATTCCCTAGAAAGCTGTTACACGGTGAAAAAAGTTTTGTAAATTCACCACTCGTCAGCTACCTCAAAAATCTGACTCTATTTGCCTGTCCCTGTGCTGAAGATGACGAGACCCTGGAATGGAAAGATGATTCTCAGTGCAGTTCAATGCTGGGTTGCTTTATATGTACAAGACTCATATAATTAAGTCACATTTAAAAGTTGGATTGCTCCAAAATCAATGGAAATATTATGCATACAGCAATGGCATGATATCTAAGCCAAAGTGGGCTCCTATGTAGAATCAAATACATCCCCAAATTTAATTTTCTCAATGGCATTGGCATCCTAAGGAACCTCTGAGATTAGAGTGTATATCAAAGGTAGTGCTAGGCAAAATTGTTTGGTCACAATTTTACTTTTATTGTTAGTTTATATTTCTACATTCACTCTTTTTTTAAAGTTATTTAATGACATTGCCCTCCTTACATATAAACTCTGTCTTTCCTGGGTGTGTTTGATCAATTCTTTATTCTTTTTCTGCTGTGCTCTATGTAACAGGTGTGTTCATCTTTCATTTTCCAGGCAACCACGCAGGGTAGTTTTAAACAATGGTAGGCAAGGATAGGAAAGAATGAAAGAAATGGAAAAGACAGGGTATTTCTCTCTCCCCACCATTCCTGTCTGGACTGGGCAGTGTCCAGCATCTGTGTATACTCCGTGGCTTCCACTCTTTCAGGACATGTTCACATGATTGTAGCTTCTGTCTGTTAACACTGCTTCCTGGGTTGGGTTAAACCTCCCCTTTATTTTATCCTTCTTAAATAGCATTGGTAGTGGCTTCCTGATGCTCAATTTTTGGCTTCTTGGTCATCTATATAACCAAATCTCTGCATTAAAGTCCTCTTATTGAAAATATTTGAAGTCATTTCTAGTTTCTTGGTTAGTTATAACTGATTCAAAATGTAGTTGTATAGTGTAAGTACAGTCTCATGATTGACTTAACTAGGCTCATGTAATTAATAATATATATGACTGATATCTCATCCAGGCCCTTCCTGCTTTAAAGACCCTAGATGACATCAACACAAAGTTTCTTGTACTATTAGAGAAAAGTCCAATATTCTTCCTAGGAAGTCTTTAAATTCCTGATGTTCTCTTTTTGAAGTGACCTCTAGCTCAGAGTTCCATCTTCTACTAAATTATTTAAGCTTATTCATTTTTCTTTCCACTGAGCAGGTGCTGTTTGTATTTGTACTAACTACCCAGAAGTAGAATCATCCCTTTCTTTGAATTTGTACACACATGTAAAAAAAAAAAAAAAATCCCAGAAAGTGATACAAACTATCCAGCCCCACGTTCAATACGCTTCTCTGCCATATCCTTCTTTTTCTATCTCCTCCTCCCTCTCTCTCCTGTCTTCATTACATTTTACCTCCCATTTCCTGCGTAAGTGTCTAATTTGTTGCCTCAACTTTTCCAAACAATTCGATTTTCAAAGTACTACAAAAATTACTTCTGTATTTATAACTCAATCCTAGTGTTCAGTGAGCAAAAAGAAAATGCCATTTCATAGATGTACACACTTTAGTAAGCAGTTTTGTTTGCAAAGAGCATTTTTCTTTCATTTCACGTGAATCAGACTTTTGCATTTGTTTCTTATTTTACTTCTTACAACCATTTCAGCTTCTCTGTAGTTCAAGCCACACATTTTTATATAATAGTTGTTTCAATCATTATGTCGTGCTTTTGTTTCTTTTGCTTCTGTTTTGACTAATTCCATCCAAGTGAGAAGGGCGCTAAAAGCTTATTATAAAATGAAGTATCTTTTATTTTTCTCTCTGTCTCTCCAGGAGTTCAATTTAATGTATTATTAATAGTTATTCATAGCTGCATAACAAATTATCCCAAATAGCAATGGATCAAACAACAGGATTTATTGTTTTATAGTTTTTGTAGGTTAGAAATCTAGTCTCCTGTCTAAGGGTCTTTTACAATATTGCAATTATTTCAAGGTTCCATTGAGTAAGGATCTACTTCAAGTTTGGCCATGTAGTGGTTGGGAGGATTCAGCTCCTCATGGCCTTTGGAAGTGAAGCCTCAGCTTCTCACAGGTTGTTGGCTGAAGGCTGCCCTCATTTAATTCCTTGACACACGGCTTTCTCCACAGGGCAGTTCACAACATGACTTTTTCAGAGCAGGCAAGTGAGGAGAGAGAGAGAGAGAGAGGGAAAACATCAATAAGACTAAAATCACAGTTGGTTATATATAAATCTCAAAAGTGACATTCCAAAATTGTCACCATATTCTATGCATTAAAAGCAAGTCATTAGGTCCAGCCCCTATACTCAAGGGGAGAGTTAGGAGTGAATAAAAGGAGGCTAGAGTCATCAGCAGCCATTTTAGAATTTGCCCATCACAGGGCACTTGGAATTAATCAGGAAGATACAAAGTAATATGTTAATACTATGTCAGAATCTAATTCAGGAAGTTATGATATCAAAGAAGCAGGTCATTTTCTTCTTTATTGAGAAAAACTCTGAGAGGAGTGGCTCAAATGAAGCTTTCAGTTCACATTTGACATTAATATGTTTTTGTAGTTTGCACCATATCACACTTAAAATAATTTTTTAAAATTAACATTGTATGGGAATGGGAAATGTCTAGGTAATGACATAATGAACTATTTTTTGCTTTGTTGTTTTATACTCTTATTAATATTAAGATTATATTTTATTTTTTTCAACATGACTTGTGATAAAGCACCGACGATAGACTTCAGAGTAAGAGTGGGATTACAGAGACGGTTACATACACAACTGCAGCAGAAATTCTGATTGTGTACTAGGGGAGCCTGAACTTCAGTAATTTTTTTTAGGAAAGGAGAGAAGTAGATAGATTCAAGAGCAAATCAGAAAGCAAAGACATGATGAGATAAGAGGAGAAATAAAATAAGACTTCCAAGACTGACTTATATCCTCTAGTGGCTGCTGCACTGTTCATCCATTTATACCTGAAACAAAGAATGAGTAGGGTTATGACTGAAGAGAGGAAATGATGAATTACGTTTTTGAAAGTTTAAGTTTGAAATATCTGTAGAACATACACCTGGAGAAAAAATAAGATCAAATACAAATCTGAGACTCCGGGAAGTGATACGGAGAGATAACGGCAGTCAGCATTAGATACGGATGTACAGAAACACGATTGCATAAATACTGTATCCAAAGAAAATCAGTTTTTTTCTATTCAAATCCAATCTTTCATACAAGCCTGCATTTTCTGGCAATAACTTTAAAAAACAGAACTTATTTCAGTCCATTCTGTTGTTTGTTTGTTTGTTTGTTTTTGTGATGTAAAAATTTAAACAGTCCCTTTGGGTAAAAGCATGCAAGACCACTCCTTGGAAAAGGATCAGCTTCTCTGATTTCCACCTGTCAGAAGTAGCTCTCTCCAGTACAATTTGTAATTGCCAGTGTTAGAATGTCCCAGAATTCTCACAGACTTTTGACATTAGATTAAGAGACATGCAGACACGTTTTATTACATAAAAAGAGGCTTTTCTATTTATTTTTTTTGGAAATTCTGCTATTGTGATGTCCACCATCTTCATTTCTAAACAACTGAACCAAGTCCCATCTCCTCGTGTTCAAGTCTCTGAAGCAAACTAACGTGATAAAATAATCTCTGCTATGGTGTTAATGAATGATAATGAAGTCAGTGACACTGCTTTCGGGTATTTTATATGAATCTTAAAAGGACCATCTTAGAGATGCAGGATCTTACAAAATAAATAAAGTAGTGACTAAGATTGACAGATGGTCAAATGTGAGAGGTTAAGCCAGACCCTCAGCAGCTAGAAATGTTTTTGTTCTACGCAGCCTCAGTCTATACTGTTGTGGACTTTGTTTCCTCAGAAGAAAGCATTCTCCCCAAACCCTGGTAAATTTGGACTTCGACAAAAACTGGCTCAAAATGCAAGAACAGAGGGCCAAGAATTTTTCATTCATCTTTGCCTTTCAATGTCACCGGTCAAACAGAGAATCCTATTTACCTTTAATGTAAATGATAGGAAAGACACACAAAGTACTCTGAAATAATCCTTGAAATATTTCCAAAGCACTTAAGATCTGGCAATACATTGCAGTTCTAAGATCAACATGAAATAAAATAAATATATGTCTACTGTGCTACAAACTAGACTGGCATGCTAAATGGTGTTGATCTCTTCAAGCCTAGATTTTAGTTTAGTTGTGAAGCTGAGCATCTGTTATGAATATAGCCTTACATCCTTCAAGCATCAGAGATAGCATTGGTGTGCTGAGTGGGAGAAGCTGCATTTGGGTCCTTATTCAGTTCTATGTATAATATGCAGTATACATGTTCAATCTTTCCTATATATTTTGCCTGGCTTCATTCAGAAAAAAAAATTATGTAGGCAACAAGAATACTCAGACAACCTTGAGAATATTCACATAAAACACCATCTTTCCTTCATTCACAGAAAGTCGTGTAAGACATAAAAGTACTTAGATAAAACACTAAAAACACAAGCATGTCATTTTTGCCCAATGGGCCCATTTCCGTATATTTAAAGCTACTTTTTAATTGTTCTTGAGTTAGTACTGTATATGTAACTACTATCTTATTTATTTGGTTTCATTTTAGAAATAGATTTTAATAATGAGATTTTATTCATATATTTTAACGCTTTTGACATTTCCCATGTTTTTATGTAAGTTCAAATGCGTTGTCTTCTACCAGTTGTCATCTACAGGTGACTTTTTGTTCATTCTCTTTGTCTTATTACCACTCTACTAACAGAAATTAGGTGGGGCTCAAATGCAACATCCATTACATAAAAGCTATTCACAACTATAAAATACAAACAACCGTTCTTTCATCCTGAATTCTTGAAACAAGAAAAACCTAAATAGTTCTGATCAGGAGAAAGCACAGAAATCATCAACAGTCTAATCAAAAAGAATGGGGTATTACTTTAAAGAAATTACAAGAGGAGTTCAATTTGCATGTTTCAGCATTTCACGGATCAAACCAGTCTTGCCAAATATTAATATACATTCCTTATATCTCCTGGCATCAGACTGATGTTATCAAATTACTTCTTTTTTATTTATACTTTAAATGCATATTTGATGATAACTATATGTTTGATGAAAAGTAAACAACAAGGTTCATAATATATTTAATAATCAGCTTCCTTTAGCTTCAGTTATTATAAATGTATGTGGGTATGTGTGTGTATATATGTGTGTATTCAAAAATGTGTGCATACATACATACGTGTGTTTTACAATTGGACACACTTTCGGGAAAGAACTTATGCTATATGCACTAAGCACTTAGCACACACACATAGCATAAGTTCTTTCCTGAAAGTGTGTCCCATCTTTAAAAACAAACAAACAATAAAAGCCTCTTGCTAGAATAACAAAAAAATAGTGGAAAATAGTTGAGTCTTACAAGTAATGTCAATTTTTATTATCTAAATTATTCTTGAAATTATTTTTTGAAGACTAAATGTTTCCCATAGTGGCAGGTCATGTTATTTGGGCAAACTCTTCTATTAAAATCTTCTAAAAATCTGTATAAAATATATGTTTAAAAATATCTTATTAAATACACTGAAGATCTTGTAAGAAAAGAAGAATTATTAGACTAAAATGGAAGGGAAAACTAGAACCAATAAAGTACTATGCATTACAGAAAAACTGAACATTTATTTTAACAGATCTATTAAATAAAAAGTATAGAACAAAGTCCAGACTCTACACAAAGGGAGGAATCTGACAGGTGAATGTCCCACAATAAGTTGAAATCTAATGGATACACCTTTGAGCAAAGGTGAACACGAAAATGACTAGCTTTCTTGAAGAATTATGGTCTAGTTTCAAAAGCCCATCCTTCAGATAACCTAACACATTCAAATTGTTGAATGTGACTGAGGAAAGGTAACACCCCCATTGACAGACTGAAGCAAATACAAGTCCTCTTCAGATGAAGGCCCTCCTTCATCCCAGTCCTCAAATTATTCCTATAAATAATTGTTAAAGTACAAAGCTTAGCAGAATTAAAGATAGCCAGGTACACAAAGTAAATGTACACCTAAAGCATGTACCACCAGAAACACAAACAATAAAAGAAATAGATCCAGAAATACTTCCTGCTGCAATGTTCAGACAGCATAAAACAGCTCTGCCCTTTTTTAGTCATTGGTTTATTCAACAAATATTTATTAGATGAATACCTGCTAGGTACTCAGAACTCTTCTTGGCTCTATAGATTCAGTGGTGGATAAAATAAGCAAAGCTATTTTCCATAAGGGTTTGCATTCTAGTGTGATAAGACAGACAGAGAGAACTTATTATTTACTACTGGTCCAAGGTCTCAGGTAGACAGCACTGGGTAGAATTGTAGTTCCAGCTCAGTTGTTTCTGAATCTTTTCATGACGTTATTCTGTTACAGGAACAATCCTAGGCCAGAATAGCCACTAAAGCTCAGGAGGACAGTGCAGAAACTATTAAGCCTCTCAAGTTAAATGAATCAAAGACAAAAGTTGAAGGTATCTACAGGAACAGGAAAATTTTTTAAATGATATTATAGATGTGAAAAATGATATAAAGAACATATATAAATCAAAGCTTTAATAAATAGAATAAATTCAATAAATAAACCTCATAGCAAATTAGATGCAGCAAAAGGGATAGTTAGTGTTCTTAAAGAGAATGCAGAAAAATAGTCCCCCACACAGTCAGAGTTCAACCAAGGAAGCAGAATCACTATGAGTAATACAAAATAGAGCATTTATTATAGGACTAAAACCATACACAACCACAGAAGATTTTGAGCAAGTACAGGTCAAAATGAATGAGTTAGAGGATCAGAAAAAAATACTAATTTCTGTGAAGCACTGGCACAGGTGGGCAAAGTGGAACTTGCCAGAGAATCTCAAAAACCAAAAATAACCAGGCCAATTGCCAGAGTGGGACACTGAAGGTGAGCTGGTAGAGAAGTCTGAGTCAAGATGTAGGTTCTGTATCCAGGATAGGCCTGAGGTCACTGTTGGTCAACCAGGCTAGCAAGTCAACAGAAGACAATTTTGAATGCAGAGTTGAGGGGAGTGTTGTTAATCTCGAATTTGCTTCTCTGATAGTTGCCGCTTCTGGTTCTTATAACCTAATACCACAACAAACAGAGATGATGGCTATTGCTTACTTTCCATGTTCTAAATCATGTACAAACTCCCATTTTGGTCCACTACAACCTGGAAGCATACAGGGAAGTATACATTAAAAACATTTCTAGCTAAGTTTACACAGTAAAAAAAAAAAAAAAAAAAAAAAAAAAAAAAAAAAAAAAAAAAAAAAAAAAAAAAAAAAAAAAAAAAAAAAAAAAAAAAAAAAAAAAAAAAAAAAAAAAAAAAAAAAAAAAAAAAAAAACCACAAACATGGCAAGAGAAAAACAGAAAATACAGAAACAGGGTAAAAAATATAGAGTACAGACAGAAAAAATATAACATTATTTTAATTGAAGTTCTCAGGAGTAGAAAAGAGAAAGAATGGAGTAGATACAATATTTGAAATGATTTGGGCAGATAATTTTTTAGAAATTTTCTATGACAGAAATCCACAGAGTTAAGGATCCTAAGTAATTTCAAGGACAAGAAATAAAAATAAATCCTTAACTAGGAACATCACAATGAAAAATAGCTTATCAAATACATAGTTAAAATCTTAAAAATAGCCCAAGGGAGAATATTAATATGCTACTTATCAAAAACATCAATAAAAGACAAAAGATAGTAAAACGATATTCTCAGCACACTGAAAACAAAACAAAACAACACAGTAACAACAATAATATTGAATTCTATGTCTTGAAAATATCCCTCAAGAATGAAGATGCAATGCTTTCATTGGCTCATGCCTGCAATCCCAGCACTATGAGAGGCTAAGGCCAGAGGATCACTTGAGGCCAGGAGTTCAAAACCAGGCTGGTCAACACAAGGTGACCTTGTCTCTACAACAAGAAGAAAAAAAATGAAGATGAAGTAAAATGTTTTTCAGACAAACAGAAGAGTAGATGATCTAACTTTCAATGGCAATTGGAGAAATACACATATTTCTTGAATACCCTAGGTTGCTAAAAGGTTTCCTAAAGAAAAGAAAAAGACACTGTTTCTTATGCAGGAATTCTTGAAATTCATTTATGGATACTTCTTGAAAACTATCATTATAAAATACAAATATAACCCTGCATACAATTTAGGGTTTTTCTACCATGATGAAGTCCTTTCATGGACCCATTGAATCACTGCTGAGACTTCATTAACATTTCATTAACATTTGGGTTCTTATTTTTAAAATACAATGAAATGGACAAAAGCACTATTCTATAAATAGCAACACATCATTATATTATTTGACCTTACACTTATTTTTATTTGTAGAATGTTTGTATGTCAATCATTACTATAATTTTTTTGAAGTTTTCTGAATTTATCTATGGAAAGTTTTCAAAGAGCTTCTTAAAGTCACACTGCCTATTTTTATCACTGCATTTGTTATTTCTCTCATTTTCTACATAGACAACAAATGTAGAATTGCAGCTAAGTGCAGGTTACTTGCTAATTTGAAAGGAGGGATCATATCCTTCTATGTGATTTGTTAATATGGAAAGATGATGGATGATAAGAAGAAACTGAATGAAACAAAACAATTTTTGTTATGTCTTTTTTTATTTTTCAGCCTTTTGTCTCACTCCTCTTTTTCAACTGTACCTGGGAACTCAAGTCTGGATCCTCTGCTTCATATTTGTTTCCCAAATTCAACACCGATGTCAAACAGTGAGTGAACCTTGGCATAAGGATAAGAGTCCTGAGGAACTAAATATTAACAGGTTGTGTTTTCATAATCCTGCCTCATCCCCTGCTTTCCTTGACAAATTTTGTTTTCTGGTTCAGAGTCTTTCACATTTCATTAACATACCATTGTAAAGAATTCAAGCTTTCATCATCTCTGGCTGTGCTAAATGGTTACCATCTCTTATACTCACTTTAGATCCTCCCAAAATGTACTAAAATATCTCAGTTTTGTTGTCACAACTCTATGGATTTTCACATCATGGGTATTACTTTGCCATAACATTAATTGGAGCCTTGAGAAGAGAGATACATGTAATTAATCCATTCTCACTATGTGGAAGATTTGAATGAATTTTTTTGAGTGAATAAATAAACATATGTAGATTGTTATGTCCTTTAGAGAAATGGCCCTTTAATATGTCCTTAAATAACTTTCCTTATTTTTCCAAAGTGGAAAATTCCACCTGAAACTTCCCTTAATATAGTTCTTCTCTTCCTTTTTCTATTCCTCTTTCTACTCTCTACCAATTTCAAATGTAACATTTTCTCATGTCAATATTATATTAATTGTATGTTTTCAGTGATTTTGTTCTGTATATTCTATCATGAGCTTAATAATGTTCCTCTTGGATTTGACAACTAGGACAATATTGCTCCGAAATAATTCAATATCTACTTGCTGCAGTATCCTGCCAATCATCATTTCTTTTATCTAAACTTTGTTCTACAAAGCAGCTAGGAGGACAGCAGAGCATCATGATTAAGATCATCTTCTAACGTCACAATTCCCAAGTTAGAATCTTGGCAAGAGTACTCACTAACTGTGTGACTAATAACAAGTAATTTAAGTATAATAAATTTCAGTGTATTCTTTTATCAGTGGAGATAATAACTACCTTGCTAATGTGTAAGAATTAAGAAATACATATTAATTTCTTCACTAGGAACTTACTCAAAAATGTAAGCACTCTATGAATAAAAAAATAAAAATTTCTGCCCTCATGGGTCTTAAATTCAAGTCAGGGGGATAATGAATGAATAAATAAATGGAAATTATATAGTAGTACGGAAAATAAAAATGCTAAGGAAAAAAGCAGATACTTAAGAGTAGTGTATTTAACAATATATAAATTATATATTATTTAATAACAAAAATCTCTGATAGAAATAAAGCATAAAAAGGGAATTGAGAATGTAGGGGGTACTGATGAGGGAGGGAAACAGTTAAAAGTTTGCAATTTTATACAGAATAATCATGGAAGACCTCACTGAGATGATTAAATTGATTAAATTCGAGGAGAAATTCAAAGGAGAAGAGGCAGTTGTCCATGTGGCTACAGGCAAAGAACAATTTAAAGCGAGAGAAGAATCAGAGCAAAGCCTTTGAGGCAGGAGAATGCACGCATGTTCTAGAAGAGTAGCACGCAAGCCAGTGTAACCAGAGGACAGTGAATGGAAGAGGGTATAAAATGAGATGAGGTCAGAGAAATAACAAGGTAGGGATGGAGCTGGAGGGTGGAACTGATTGCAACATGTTTTGTACGTTGTTGTCAACACTTTTACTTAAGAACATGGTGAATCATTGTCACATTTTGAGCAAAAAAGTGGCATCATCTTCTTTTCATTTTTATGGGATCATTCTGGATGAGGTATGGAGAAGAGACTGAATAAGACATGAGCAGAAGCAGAGTGGAGTAGGGAGGCTATTGCAATAATCCAGGAAGAAATGATGGTGGCTTGAACAAGGTTGGTAGTGGAGGAGGTGGTAAGAAGAGCTGAGATTGCGTATGTATTTTGAAGAGATTACAGCTAGATTTCCTAAAATATTGAACATAGGGTGACAAATAGGAATCAAGGATGACTCCAAAGCCGTTGGCTTAAGCAACTGGAAATATTAAATTATTGTTAACTGGAATGGGAAAATTTTCAAAAGGACCAGGTTTGGCACATGTCAAGTTTGACATGCTGTTGAACTTCCACATAGAGTTGCTTAATTAGATATATGACTGGGCTTGTGATAGATTTAAGATTAATCATCACATAAAATCAATGTTTATTCATGAGGTTATATAAGATTACCAAGGGAGTGGGTACAGAGGAGTAAAATGCTGAATCCTACAGTGATTCAAAATTAGGTGGTCTTAACATAGCAGCTAACACAAATAATACAGTTTAGTAAATGTTAATACATCCATATAAATGTTTTTCTTAATAAAAACAAACCCCCGTACTAACAAGGTCTTTAAGACACAGAGAATTGTTTATAGATCCACAAAGTCCAAGGCTGGTGAAGTTGCTCGATAATGTAACTAGGCACCCAAGTACTTTATTCCTTCCATCCATTTATCATTTGCCCTTACGTTAGTCGCTTCACAGATATTAAGTAGCTACTGCAATTCCAGGTGTTGTTCACAATACCAGCAGGAAGAAGAAAGTGCAGAAAAAGAGCAAAGGAAAGAAAAGTCAAGCCAGTCAAGTCTGTCCCTTTTACAATCATTTCCTGAAAGTGTCACCCACAGAGGTTTCTGCAACTTCTTAAAGAATTAGCTGCAAAAGAGTCTGGGAATGTATTTTAGAATTTCATATTCTGTAATAAAGGTTAGCAAAGTTTTAAGGCAAATGAAAAGATTATAAATATCACAGGCTTTGGGGGCCATGTGGTTTTTGTTGCAACTACTCAACTCTGCCATCGTAGAGGGAAAATAGCCACAGACAGTAAGTAAATGAATGAGTGTGGTTATGTCTTAATCAATTTTATTTACAAAAATAGGAAGCACTCTAATTTGGTCTGTGGGCTGTAGTTTGATGAGCCCTGCCCTATAGGAGTATGAGAAATGGGAAAAGGGCCAGTGTGTGGCTTTGGGGGTAGCTATTTTACAGTGTATGTTCTAGGCAGCTACTATTAAGCAAAAATGATGAACTCGCTCTGTAAACTCTAGTGGGAGAAGTACTGAATAATAGACAGAAAATGTTCGTGTTCATGTTCAGCTCCATCACTTAATAACAATGTGACCTTAGGCAAGTCGCTTAACCTTCCCATGCCAAGTTTTCTCATCTATGAAACAGAAATAATAAAACTTGCCTTGCCTACCTCTATAGATTAGTGGGAGAATTCAATGAAATAATGTGAAATGAAATGAAAATGCTTTAAAAACTCTCTGGTATTCACAAGTATGTGGTGCTTACAGGCTTGGCACAAAATTCATTCTGTCAAGTACATTGTGCTTTTCTCCTCTTTTTTTTTTAAGTGTCTTTTCATATAATTACAAAATGAAATATAACACACTGCAGGAATGTAAAGTGTTACCTTTGTAGCCTAACCCTGCTGAGACGAGTGATGAGAGGAAAAGTGAACTCACATGTGAATTACTAGAATATCTAAGTGACAAAGGAATGTATATAAAAAAATCAGGAAAGTAAATCTTATAATGGATAGTTCAGAGAAAATATAACCCTAACAATGTAATGATTACACTGTAGTTTGTGAGAAAAATACGTTATATGGTATCTTTAGACTAACCAATCTTTTTGACTTTTCATTTACTATTAAAATGCTATTTAATAAATTTCTATAGATAGATATATTTTCTAAGTAGCATTGAAGTTTTTATTTTATTAATTACACAAGCCATATGAAGATGGAATCAGGGGCCCTTGCTTTTGGTCCTAAATTTATCCCTGTTCCCTAGTATACTTTAAAACCCTGGGTAAATTATTTAACTTACCGTGTACTCAATTTTTTCACTTATGGAACATGGACATTAAACTAGATATCTTCTACTTCTTTAATTCTGTTTCTACTTGAGAAAAGTATAACTTACCTAGTGGCATATATTGTATTCCTACAGTCATTGAGCAGCATAATAAGCAAATAATGAATAATACATTTCTAACATGGCTCAGAATGCACATACCTTCCTCTGAAAAAATGACACAAACAGCAACAATGACCTTTTAATGGAAAATGTGGATGGCATTTGATATTCCAAACTGCAGCATAAAGTAAAATTTAGAATATGATAAAAAATGAATAATATACTGATCCACACCAAGGGAGCCTTTCATACTACAGAAAAAAAATTTATTGGAAATTGATTTCAAATTTTATTCTAGTATTTACACTTCCAAAATGCATTAATTTGCCAAGTAAAAATCAAGAGCATTCATCTGTTTATCAATGAATGAGGAGAGAAAATCTGGTAACTATAAAGCATCCAGATAAATATATAAGTGCAAAGTACAAATGTACTTTACATTCAGCATTGTGATAGGCATTTTCATAAACTCCTCATGGCGTATTGTGTCATCTTCTTATTATTTCTGTCCATAGAACTTTCAGGTCATTTTTTTTAGTGCAGGTAAAAGTTAAGTGTTAGGCTCTAAGGGACATCTGTATCCAATCTCTGCTACATAATAATTGTATAACCTAGGACATGATTCTTCCCATAATTTTTCTCTCCCTAAGTCTCCTTATATGTAAGGCAGGGAGAAGTCCCTATGTTATGAGAAATAAAAAGTGCCTGCCACATTGTAAGCATTCATCAATTTTAGTCACTCACTTAATCATAACTTTTCTTTTCATCCATTATTCTATTAGGAACTCCAGTATCTACAATGATGGACTTTCCAAACCTTGGCCTGACAGTTCCTTGAATACTTACACATAAATTTCACTTCTATTCTACTTTAATTATCCAGAAGAACATTAAAACTTCTGACATGATCTTATTTATATTGAAAAAATTTTACTTACTTCCTATGGAAAGGAAACTTGTGGGGTAAGAAACATGAATGAAAGAAAGAAATCAGTTATTACAGAAGTCTATTATAGTAAATCAGGCTCGAGATAGGAGTGTTGGTGCTAGTTCAGTCATAACGAAGTTGCAGATAAATGGTAGAGATCAGAATGTATCTTCCAAGCAAAACCCACCTCCCCTGCCCAAAAGTGGGAAAACAACAAAGTCTCTTATCTCATTCATGTTCCATCAAAGTTCAATGGGGCCTCAGTTACAGGGTATTTGCCATCCCCACTCAAGAACCAAAGCTAACAGAACAGCCCTTTACTATAACATTGCTAGTCATGGTGTCAGGAGGAAAGAAGACACTAGAGGATATTATAGTGGAATTCAGTACTTTGGTCCAGAAATGATGTGCATTCCTCACTCGTAGCTCATTGATTGAAACTCACCACTCAGCCCCACCCTACAGAGGAAACTGAGGAAATGCAGCCCAGCCTGTGCCCAGAATATGAGCTGGAGAAAAAGGATATTTGCCAACAGCACAAACAATGTTCACATCTGTCTTTATTACCATCAAATATTTGGTCGACCCTCCTTTTTACAGGCATCTCCCATTCACCATGGTAATTTGTTCCTGTAAATTAGAGGTTTATGTATGAAACCAAAAACTAATAGACAATTTTTTTGACAATTTAAATGGGAAAAATTATGATGAGTTATATATCAAGTATTTACAACCAATGTTTTACTTTAAAAATGTAGTAAAGAACACACATTATGGACTATTGTCTTAGTATATAAATTGCTTAAAACTTTGCTTCTTAAGTGCCAAACAATTATTATGATTGTTAAAAGCAGTTATCTTGTATTCAGTAACAATTTTTCCCATGAATACAGGTTTTCTCAATACCTTTGCAATCTTTATAGAATTTTCTTCATTGTTTTGGAGACTTATTTTACAATCTTAGATAAATACTATGGTTAATATGAAAAGTAATGTGGTGAGATGTTCAACACCAGTGCAAAGTCACAGACAATATTTTAACCAAGTATGACTGTGATGTGTTTCATCTAAGAATGACATTTCATTTGTTGTTACTCTAGGATTTCAAAATGTCTACGTATGATTTAGAAGTTCTATCAATTGAATTTGTTGTGCAACCTGAGACTTTTGAAGTTTTTCTAGATACATATCGGTCAAAAACTTTGCATTGAGAAATATATAAATTCTACAAAGTTCGGATATAAAAAGCAGAGAAACAGTCTATCAAGAAAATGTTAATGGGGAAGATACTCTATGAAGTATAACTGTTTATTTCTCCTGCCTCCCCAAGGAGAGAACACAAAGTTCCAACCAGTCTTAGTATCTAATTAAAGTCCAGGAATCTAGGTAATGTGATAAATAGTGTGTATAATACATGAAGTCTGGATGTGATTTCTATTGACCTAGATGTCAATGATTCCCTCTTCCCCACCAAATATTTCGATAGTGAAGCAGACATAAGACAACCACAAAAAACATTCACATATGGGTAGAACAGAAGATATAACGGTCCTTGGTCAGCAGCAATTCTGAAATTCAGCTTTGTAGAAGTTTTGAGGTGCTTTTAAACTGGGGCAAGTGGGTATTCCTTGATTAGACCCTGATTTTACTTCCTGGGATTATCAACCCATTACTGTATCTTGTTCTCCATAGTCCATGGGTTTGACCTTTTGGAGTTCTTTAGCTTTCCATTATCCTTCTTGACTACATCTAAAGAGGGAATTTGAGAATTTGTCTTCTCTGCAATTTTTTCAAGGCTTTTTAAAAACATCTTCAGAATACTGAAGCAATTTTATGTCTCAAAAAAATCACAATCTCTTTTAGTCCAGAAAGGTAGAACTCTTAGTGGAGCAACCCCCTTAAAGATTTAATTCTTTTTTTGTTATTCCAGTAAATTCTCATTATCACATTTACTCTTCTTTTAATAATATAACTCGAACTTTATATTTAATTGGGGTACCTGGAGCCTGCCAGGCTCCTGTAGAACAGCTTCACCCTTAGTCTCTTTTCTCTGCACTATTTATCTGTTCAACTGAAAGGACTGAGTGCCATCCTAAACTACTGGATAGTTTTAACAGTGAGTGTAATAGCCACACCCTTGATTTTATCTCTACTGTGAATCTAAGTTTTGATTGACCTTTGTTAGTTAAATAATTTCTCAATTTCACGTTTTGCCTCTTGTGGCTTAAGAATTTCCCCTTTCAACCCTACACATGCCCAAAATTCTAAAGCATGTCATCACATTCCTGCATGAAAACTACCCAATTCTTTTCTAAGCTTATCTCTTTCTTGTAGTACCATTACAAATGCAACCATTACAAACTCACCTTGCTAATAATATAAACTTATCCAACTTTTAACTTAAGGCTGTGAGTACACAGGGACATTTTCTGTCTTCCAAGGTATCCTGAGTGACACCAAGTGTTTCACAGCTGCATAATACAAATTACCATTCACAGACTACAGTAAGTTTCCGTGCTGTTGACTGCCCTGCCCTAGAGTAAATACTATGCATTTTATTGTTGTTACAGTAGCACCAATTTCTGGTAACCAATATTTGCATCAGGATAAACTCGATTAAAATAAGAAAGAAAGAAAAAAGAAAGAAAGAGAAAGAAAGAAAAGAAATAAATCTGAAATGTTGGTGGCTTTTAACAACAAAGATTTATTTTTTTCTTTTACATTTTGCGTCCATCGCCAGTTAGTTGGAAGCTCTGCTTTCATGAGTCATAGAACAGTGCCTAGCACATACTCAATATGTGTCTATGATTATTATTATTATTGCTATTATTGTTAATTTCAACTTTGGGGCTATCCTTGTATTTTTTATCTTCCAAATTAGCCATTTCTCACTTTTACTAAACTTAGGACCTCTTCACTCCATCTCTGTTCTATACTCTAATCTACTTCTTATTTAGGTTCTTGTATTCCCCTGGCCTGTGGTAGACTTACACAAACAGTTGATTTCTATGGTCAAAGGGGCTTTAAAAAAAAAAAAAAGATTTTGCTCGGTTTGTTCATTTTAACATTGACTCAAGTACACAGGGAGTGGATTAAGGTTCTGTTCATCCATTTTATATTTCTGTGTATAGAATCTCACTCTTATCAAAGGGTTCTATGTAAATTCCACAGTACATCATCTAGGCTTTTGGGCATTCTAGACATCCAAGTGGTATGAGAGTACTAAATGCATATAGGGCATAACACAAACAAAGTAAAGACTATGATCTTGGCCTTAGAATTAAATCAAACTCTAGTCAATGACACTGTTTTAACTCCTAAATGATGGCAAGGTCTGAGCTCAAAGTAGATGTCCAAAAGGATTCGATTATGTGACTTGTTGAATGACTCGTTGGAGGACCAAAGAATCACTGTGAGATCTTAGACTCCAAAAATCTCCCAGGATTGAATAGCCTGACTATAAGCGCTTTACATCATGGCTTTAGGAGGTACAAAAATCTGAATATGAGATGACACATGTGGAATTCCTTAGGTACTGGCAGACACTACACAGGCCTCAGTGATTTAGATCATGATTACTACCTGGAAGCTGCTATCCGGATTTTATTTTTTTATTTGAAAAAACTGCAATCAAGTGAACTGAAATAATAATTTCAGAACATATTCAAGAGAGTTCAATCAATGCACTTTTAGTAACTGACAAATATTACATTTGCAAGTGATTATTGTAATGTAGAATTCCAAGAGCAATTTTAAATAGACAATGGTTACATTTAATTTCAGGTCCTACATTAAGAACTTTTTTTGAGACAGTTGTCTTGCTTAATGGTTTTAGAGTTAAATGGAAATCATTGTCAGTGTAATTTCAAATTTAAAACAAAACAAAATACTTAGATTTAACTAATGCTGCAAATTCTTAATTTGCATATAAGCAATTGTGTTTAATTTTCAGAAAGTTAACTCAAACTCTTTAAATTTGATTTTTCAGTAAACATAAAAATGTAAAATATGTATGTTATATTTATGTAAGAATATTTTACAAAATCTTTTTGCCTCAAATATGTGGTAATATATTAACATATTCACACCAGAGCTTTCCTTTTGTTAACTGAGAAAAATCACAAAATTGTTAACATTTTTTTGTTTATATTAGAAGGATCTGAAAGGAAGCAAATAAAAGTTGGATGAATTTGTAATTGCATAAATTCTCCATTACCCCTGCACTAGTTTTTTATTGCCGTCATGACAAATTGCCACAAACTTTCTGGCATAAAGCAACACAAAGCTATTCTCCCACAGTTTCCATAGGTCAGAATTTAGGTACTTTTGGCTAGTTTCTCTGCTCCAAGTCTCCCCAGGTAGAAGTCAACATGTTGGCAGGGTGGCATGCCTATTTGGGGGATCTAAGAGAATTTATTTCCTTTTTCGCTCAGATTGTTGGCAGAATTCAGTGAATGTAGGTTATGAGATCAAAGCCCCTTTTATTCCTGACAGTTGAACTGAGGTCTTCTCAGCCCCAAGTGGTTGCCCACTTTTCTTGTCTGATGGCCCACTTTCACTAGGTTGAAACCTTGGGCTTTGAGTTGGTCTTCCTTCTCACTTTTCCACCACATCCTTCTATCTTCAGCTGAAAAAGGTTTACCTCTCTTAAGGGCTCATGTGAGTAGATTGGGATAATCCTGGATAGTCTCCCCATTGGACCCTTTTCACCTGTGCAAAGTTCCTTTCAGCATGTACGATAACACAGTCACAATTGTGTGTTACTGTATACCTCTCAGGGAGGTGAAAGTCAAGGAAGCAAAACTTCTGCCAACCGCAATACTAAATCTCTCCAAAATACTGAGTTTAACTTAAACTTTACATTATAACACTAACAATATCTCTTGGAGGAATTTTTGTTGCTTTTCTATGAGTTTGAGATGTCTGTTTAGCCACTTGTTTCTCTTTTATGCCTAATATCATAACATTAGAAAAGAAGATTTTCCCAGATTCTTAAACTGTACTATGAGGTATTTAATTATGTTGTAATTTTTTAATTTAATTGCTGTCTATGTGATAATATCTATTTTCTATATATCCATCTATCATATCACTCATTTATCTGTAGTTAATAACTTAGAAATAGTAAGCAGTAATTCCTGAAAGCAGAACATCATTACTCCCTTGCTTTCAAGTTAACATGAGCCTATTTCAAGAACAGTGAATTATGCCAGTTTATCCAAGAAGTGGGCAAAAGTACCAATTATTCTGTCTCACTTTGCTCCAAAAGTAAACAGAATGCACCATTCGTTGTTCATTGAATGTTTGCTGCATATTAGATATCTGCTAAGAAATATATATATATACACATACATTATTTTAATTCACAAAATTATTACACATTTGGTCAACAATGAATCAAATGTACAGATACAAGACCCTGAACTGATTAAATGGCAAAGCTGGGTTAAGTTGGATATCTATTTGGCACCAAAGCCCATTCTGTCTTCAATCATTCTTTCAAAAACTATTTACCGAATGTCTATTATGTGTTGATCTCTCTTCTAGGGACATCAATACTGGATTCGAAATCTGCAAGTGTGAATTCATAAAAGTTATCCCTATGGGCTGTCCTGAAAAGACAAATTGATTTATTTTACACAATTGTTGAAAAACTACTTGAATTATTTTGAGATATAGAGGCATCTGAAACATCTGCATTAAATTTTAGAGGGACTTATTTCAAGGGATCAACATTCATTTGCAAATAGGGGATTTAAAAATTAAGGAAAATCATTTTTAAATAAAGATGTATCTACAAAGTGTTTCCATATTAGTTCCTTCTGGACGATGACCCAGCTGTCTCTTGCTGTCTACCAAGTTCCTGTGAAACACTGAGATTGAGAAAATGTATTAATGCATCCACATCTTAGGAGGTTATGCAGCGGGACACAGCTTGTGTACCCAGAGTGCAGGCTCTTTCTTTCCTCCCAATTGCGTAGTCAGAGGTAAGTCCCACTGCTTGCCAGGCCATCCTCTTAAGTTATTAGACTAGGAGGATTATTCCTACATAGCAAGGAACACTCATTAAATATGTGGTCTCACTTTAGATTAACTCAGGATATGAATGTGTCTGCAACAGTCTTACAATGAAGATCTGCTTTGAAGTACATTTTTTCCTGATGTAATAATCTGAAGCAGACATCCTAAATATTTATTCTTATTCTTCCCAGGAAAGATAATTCTAACATCACCATCTCATGATACTGTCATTTATATCCTCAATGAGAATTATAGAAAATATTTACCACAATAAAATAATGTATATATTTAAGTGAACTCAAAAGAAATGCAGCTACTACTACTATTTTAATAATAACATGACAATAATAATAGAAGATATCCCCAAGGAAAAATGGATATAATTGCAAAAGTAATTTTGAAATCTGTGGATTAGAAAATTTATGAAAAGCTAGTGCATTCAAGATAATTTATGTTGGTGCCCTAACATAGGGGTAACTTAATGCTGGCTGGTCTGTGGGAAGGTATTCAGTCTGGTCTGTAGCAATAGAAAGGAAAAAAATAGTCAAAATACCATCTGAATTTCTCATCTCCAAAGGTTCTTCTTTTGTTTCCAACCTATAAGAAAAAAATAACAGACTAACCAATTGGAGGAAGGAGAGACAGGTCCAGAGAGAGTCGGCTGAGATGGACAAACGATTCTGCCTTACTCTTGTCTCAATTTAGATATCTTTTTATTGCTAACATAAACCTTAAAAGTTGTTCAGTTAAATTTATGGGCCTTTATCTCCCTTGTGCCTGGAGGCTTAGGAACTGCTTAGTTTTGTTTTGTTTTGCTTTTTGCTTTTTTAATATTCCTTCAGTAACGTGCAACAATATTTGCCACAAGGGGAGACAAGTGACAGCGTAACACCACAGCTTTATACACATCTGCCAACTAACTCACTAGGCTTCTCTTCATTGAATGCTGTAATTATCTGTATTTGGTAGTTTATAATATTAGAACTCAGAAGGAGGCGCATCAAGAAAACATTTAAAAATAAAAGTAGTATATGCTATGATAAATAGCCTGTGATCTTGTATGGGATATGCCTTGCTAATTGCATATAATTTTAATTCAGATATCATTAAACATTTGCCAATAGATATGTGCAATAATGGCTTTAAATTAATAAAAAATAATTTTATTTTTCTCTATTTAATGTGCATTCTGAATCTAATTAGTAAATTAGATATTTTTAAGCCCCTTGTAAAGAAATTAATAGCTCCATTCACAAGCCCTTAAATTATATTATTAGCCTGTTCAATTAATGTCAAACATGGATCAGAGATAAAAATCTCCTTTACTTGAAGTTGACATTTCTAAATCATACATAGGATTGAAATACTCTTGATGTTTAATGAATATCTGTAGAACCATGCACATTAAAGTCACTTAAAATCACTTGAACTGAAGATCAGACCCTACACAAAACTATTTTTCTTTTAATCCATATTCTAATATTAGAAGTCTTTTCCTGTAAATGCATATGATATTCAGTTTTTGTTTGTTCAAATGTTTATAAACATGTTCAATAATTAATTATTATAAATAAACCAGGGAAATAATAATATTTTTTAAAGCCTATGTGTGTTAATGAGTCATAGTGATCAGTCACTAACTGAATTTAAAATGCCGAACTAAGATAAATACATGTTTGTTTTTCCTTAGTTTTATTAGAAAATAAAGGTCTATTTCTTAAAACATAGAGGCAAATAATGTCATATCGAAACCTCTTAGTAAAATTGGTCTTAAAATTGGTCTAACTTGTAGATTCATTATTTGAAGTAAACAAGGTTGATTAACACATCAATTTTCTTAAGCAGTGGTCTGATTATTTGCAAGAGTAATGAATTTCTAGAGAGTGAACAAATAACTCTGAGTGAAGTAAAACACAATCAAAGAAGACACAAACACAACAAAGAATTAGTTAAGAAAATCACAGAGCAGAAACATTTTATATGACCATTACCACTGGAAAAATGCCATTACATCAGAAAAACGAGTAAAATATGCAGAGTAAAAGCTGGCTTTTAAAATTAGATTTAGGTTTTCATTATACTAAGATATAATTTCATAAAATTGACCACTTAAAAATGAAAGTCTAAAAAGTAAATCTTTAATACTTGATGCTACTGTATTAACATGGTCCATTTTGTAACTCTTGAAGCAATGGCAGAATAAACACTGTTTAACTTTGTGTCTACATACAGAATACACACACACACACACACACACACACTCTATATATATATATATATATATATATCACAAGCTCAGTTTTGAATATTTTAATAACTGGAATAAATTATTTTTCTCAGAGTATTCATTTAAATTGGTCAATATTCATTTAACCCCCACTACTTCCTAGGCCTGTTCAAAGGGTAAATATTAGAAAGTACTTCAGACATTGTCTCAAGAAAAGGTTGATAAATAATGACAATGGTATGAAATTAAAATGAAGAGACAAAGTAATTTTCAACACTCATTTTACAATAACTATTGGAATTCAATAAAACAGCCTACTTACAAACTAGTTACTAAGAAATACTTTTCAGATTTTTGAAATAATCAGTAAGATGATTGAAATTCACCTTTGGTATGTTCTAGACATTTTTGTTTATGATTCTGCATAGTATAGAGGTAATCTAATGGCTTTGAAAAGATAAAGAACAATGAGAAACAATGTAAACTCTCATCTGTCATTCAAGGTCTAGCCTGTGTGTGTGTTGTGGGTATGTGTATACGTGTACACGAGAATGTGCATGAGCCTATTTACGTATAAAATCTTTACTGATAATCTTTAAAGATTACTATAGAATATTTATAGAGTGTATTTGAATATTTATAAATTTTATTTAAAAGACCAGCATATAAATGCATGCTGATAAATATTTCATTAACCATTTTGCCGCTACAGGATTTAAGGGTAATGATAGGTCAAAAACAAACACTATCATTTATTTGCTATAATTGATGCCACCACTCTCTCTATCTAACCATGTAAATGTTTTTCTTGCCAAGTAGAGTAAACCTCATGTGCATAAATTTTAAGTACACCCAGTTAATTTTTATGCATTTTATCACAGATGTACATTTGTACTGAGACAATTTTAATGATTGTCTATGGGAAAGAAGGTTTATTGTACCTTCTTGTAAGTCATGACACCCATTGGACTACAACCAACTCGCATATATAATAATTTGTTACTATAAGTTATTCTGGATCATTTCACAGGCATAGATTTTGCCAAGTCATCTTTTCTGGAAATACCCATAGATATTATCATTTTCACCATGCATACAGCAATTAAGTGAATAGAGCCTTTAACTCAACATAACAAGATTTTTTAATTAGACTGGAATTTTTAGATAGTACTGTATATTTTGATGAAGTACAGTTAGCAAGAACAATTTTTATATTACAGTCTAACTTTTCAGCATCTTGCCATCTGTTTTGTGGTCCATATTTTCAAAAGAAATTCATAATGTGCCTTTAGAAAGAATTTCAGACTTATTTGTGAAAGATGTAGGTATTCTCTGTGAGATAACATAAACTTAAAGACAATGGAAAGTGAAACAAGTAAAATTTCAAGACACGTCTCATTGTGTATACTATGTGGCTGACACTTTGCTAACTATTGGGTTTTGCACTAATGGTCACCAAGTTGTCTCTAGTGACAAATTTTCTTTTCTTTTAGTTTTCTAAGAAAAGTGTGTAAAAGTTACCAACTTTACTGCTTTAGAATATTTTATTTCATAATATAAAATTTTTCTGCTTAATAACCGTATACTGAATGACAAACATCAAAAGCATTAGGTTTGAAGATATCAAAGTTGGAAATCAAATTACAAATGAAAACATACTATATGTTATGTGAGGATGAAAGTAGTGCTTTTTTTCAATCACTTTATCATCATTTGAAGGGAAGAAAATCAATACTCAACTAAGAAATAGGAATGCCAGGTTTCTTACATTCTGTTGTATATATGACTTACAGTCAAAGAAAAGTTATCTGATATTTTTAGTACCTATAAAATATTACTCCACTAAATCTTGTGAACCCATTTACCTTTGTGAATATTTAAATAAATTTTGTTTGGCAGGCAATCAGATCATTTATTTGAATTTCTGCTAATGTTCACATACAGAATATTAAAGGGTGTAGTTATTTCATTCTTTACCACTTAAAAAAAAAAAATGATCTTACCCAGGCGCACCAGACTTACAATGATACTTGAAATTCAAATTTCCAACATTACAAATAGTTTTCCTTTTTTATATTTATAATTACTATAATGAAGAGTGACTTATTGACCAGATTTCTTGAGGGATATTCATAGGAAGGATTCAGCTAGGTCCCCCAACCCATTGAGAAGTCACCACCATATTAAATAATGAACTTATTTAATTCAACAAATATACAAGCATTTTTAACACCTATTATAGGCCAGACCCTGCTAATTTATTGTATCTATTTCTCAGAAATGTTTAAGTAATGTTATTTTGTATGTGCTATTATATTCATAAAGAAAGAACAAGAAAGTGATATGAAAGAAGTAAATGGTTGCAAACTTAAAATAGTCAAAGCCAAATCTCTCCATAAACTGAGATGCCTCTGAAGATATTTATTTATTTTTGCTTAAAGATAATTTTATTTAAATTGCAGAAAATAACAGAAACAGAACAACTTTGTAGGTGTGGCCATTTCAAATATTCAACCTGAAATGTGTGCAATATATAATTTTTCCTTGATGTGTTCAGACATCATGACAATTTGTATACCTGTCTTTCACGCCTGTACTTTATGGGATGGACTAGAAATTGACCAATTTTTGCTTTCCTATCTATCTTGCCTATAGCGAAAAATATAAAATCAAACTACATCAGTCCTGAAATACAATGTTGACATTTGCCAGCATCAAAATTGATTCTTTCACGTTTTAAAGAAAATTTAAAATCTGTATATGGGGTTTTAAAGAATTTATTATTATTATTACTTTTTCATTATGCTGTCAAATATTGTTCATTCTATTTAACTATATTTTTTCACACATTAACCATCCCCATTTTATTCCCTCCTCCCTGCTACACTTCCCAGCCTCCGGTAACCATCATTTAAAAAAAAAGTTTAAAAAGTTTTAGATGAATAAGAAAAAAAAATAAAAAACATAGATTGGGTGTAATTCTGAGGGAAAAGTGCCAGAGCCTACCAGA
Organism: Indri indri; assembly: GCA_004363605.1. Classification (NCBI taxonomy): domain Eukaryota; kingdom Metazoa; phylum Chordata; class Mammalia; order Primates; family Indriidae; genus Indri; species Indri indri. The sequence goes on from RJWJ010006288.1 coordinate 46,861, forward strand.
AATTCCATAGGAAAAAGTTGCAGAGAAGAATAATAAGGAACAAGATATTGCCAGAGATCAACCTTCGAGAGACTTGGAGCCTGGTGGAAAGAGTAGGTGGGGGTTTTGTTTCTCCTTTCCATACATCTCTGGCAGTCGCTAGGCTCCTGAGCAGCTGGAGAGCTTCTCTTCCCTCAACAGCCCCAAAGCTGCCGATGCCAGCACATAGGGAACTTTTTGAGGACAAAGCATCAGGCTATCAGACCCTTTGGGGTTGCTTCCCATCAACGCAGACCTGAGCCGAGGCAGCATGTATCATATTGCTTCTCCACCCACTGTGCTCATCTGTCCTCCCCAGGGGGCTTCAGCTCCTCAGTTTTCATCTTGCTCATTCCCACACAAACATTTCCCAATTCAGCCCACACTGTGGGACCACAGGGGCCTACGGTTCCTAGGGGATGTGCATGGCCCTAGAGCTTGGACATTCCAGGTGGACTGCCTTCCAGAGAGAGGCACAGACATGACTGAAGTGCTAGCACTCCTCCATTCAGAGTCTTTTGCTCCCCACTGCTCCCCAACTCATTGCTGCTGATAGAGACAATTGAGATGGGGCTCTCAGGAGCAGGTGCTTCCCCTCTGTTGGCATGCCCCCCACACCAAGGCTTCTGCAGAAAATGGGGATCGAACCTTTCCTCTTAAAGACCTGCAGTGGACCAAGAGGTACTTGGGCTGTGAGCTCCCTGCTCAGAGCTCTCCCTGGTGCTACTTACCTGGCTGCTTCATCAGAGTAGGGCACACCCTGAAACAGAGGAACATCAAACCTGATTGAAAACCACAAAGGCAACTGGGGATCAGCACGCTTCTTCCTGGCACAGTGAGGGATTGATCTTCAGGGACCCAGGGACTGGTCTGCAGGCCAGATCCAATGCCCCTAAGACTCAACCGTGTTGTTCACGGACATGAAAGGGAGATTTGTAAACTAATCTTGGAAGGTGAGGGAGCCTGTGTGGGCAGAACTGAAAAGAGAGTGCAGTGTGGGTCCAAGCCCAACAGCACTCCTGGAGCACCCCTCCCTCCCAGGAAAGCCACACTCTCAGCCCAGGTGGGATCCTGGACAGGGAAGCTCCCAGCCTCCACAACCATTGCTGGGGAGCTCAGCCTGATTGAGCTCCTGCTTGTGGCGAAACACTGGAAGCAGACTGTGAAGCAGGGAAGGGGGAGAATAGTCAACCCCTCTCCTGAAAGCCACATTATGAATCTCAGATGGGCCCTCCCCTACAAACAGATTTTCTGGCTTGGTGGGTCCACATTAGCCCTTACCTAGTGACTTTTCCCACAGGCATGGGAGTGGTCCTTCAATCCCTGCTGAGAAAGCTACCTTACCAGTTTTGGAGTTACTGAAGGCAGGCTCACCTGACCTAGACCCACCCAGCCTCACTCCCCCACCTGCCTGTGTGGTGATGGAGAATAAGGACTCACCTGGAAGTTCCAGGGCTCTATCCACAAGCTGGGGCAGTAGAATGTTTCTCCACTGCTCGTGTATCCCTGGGTCATGTGGACCCCAAGTCCACTGGTTCTGAGCCAGCACAGCTTCAGGAATTGCCCTAGGAGTGCAGCCTTTGTGGCCCAACTGTCTTATAAATTTAGTCCAGTTCCCAGGCTGTTTTCTGTGAGCTGGTGGTGGGACTAGCCAGAACTCTGGTTTCAGGGCAGAGGATTTCTCTCTGGCCAGATTGGTTTAAATGCTCCCTCCATGGGCACTGGTGGAATTTTGCACCCTGCTGTGTTCCTTTGTGCCTGAGCAGCTGTGAGTTTGAATGCATGGTCCCATAATTACTTTATTCTCTTCCCCTGGGCACACAGATTCTCTCTCCACTCAGGGTGCTGGCACGGCACTTTGGGGGGATGGGGGATGGTTGGTGTTAAGCAATGCGAGATTGTCTTCTCTGTCCTTCTCAGTGCTTCTTTCCTTGATATAATGTTAAAACCAAGTAGCATGATCACTCCTCTGATTTTTTGGTTCTTCAGTAGGTGCTCACTTGGATAGCTGTTGAATTTGGTGTTCATGCAGAGAGACGATCACTGGAGGATTCTATTCAGCCATCTTGCTCCACTCCCCATCAGAAACTTTAAGTTTTAAGATTGTTATTTTCTTTACATATTGGTCTTGTTTACACAATAATAATCACGAAAAATTTTACCTAAACAACTTTGATGTTTTTGTTAAAAATTGGTGAACTTCTTATAAGAAAAATTAAATGAGTAAAGAAAAGAACTTAAAAGGAGGGGAAGTATGACGAACAACCTTTTGTTTCCCCCTAATCAACATAAACTGTTTTAATTTATGTGAAATCATTTACGTTTTTTAAGTTATAATAAATAACACATCGGAATAAAGATTAATTACCTTCTATAAAATATATGAAAATAAAACATCCATGATTAATACTATAAAGATGATTGATTATGTAATACCATCATCCACAATACATTTTAATTAAATGATATTAACATTTTATATTGTGGAATGTATAGTTGTTGCTTAGTTAACTCATCAATTTAAGCACTTAAATTGCAATGTTTTTTTTCAGGGTGTCAGGGATTTGTTTATGTAAGATAATTTTATTTCATTATAAATAAATAATAAATTATATTTAGTTCATAGCTTGCATGGATCAATTTAGTCAGTGCGCAGTAAATTCTGTATCTCTCTGCCTTTTCCTTTGAGCAGTAATCAGCTAGATGGACCATACAACAATTTGAATTAGTGTCAAGAAAATCCAATTTGTGAGCTTTCATGAAATCTAGATTATATTTTGATTGAAACAGTAATGATCTAAGATTATATGTCACATATAATAAGGATATTATTTATATCCATATATACATACAGAGTTTACATTAAAAGAAATATGCCAATCCAAGCACAGTTACTTTCTGTTACTGCACCATCCTGTTAGCTGTTTAAAATACTGGAAAAATACAATTAAATAATTTAATATACTTTATACTATTATGAGTGTTCCTTTTTGAGTTTGTTAATGAAATTATTAAGATGAGAGGCTTTTTTGAAACATTTTTCAAATGTTTTATATATGCTAATAAGGTTTTTTATATCACTAGATGAATTTTGAAAAATGTGACAAGTTTAAAGGGAATCTCTAGTTTGCACTTTAGACTTCAGTCTTCTGTTTGTATACCTCCTGAGTAGGGTTTCCTAACCTTGACTCCACATTAGAACAGTCTGGGGAGCTTTTAACAATTCTGATGGCCAGGCAACATCATAGGCCAATTAAGTCAGAAATAGTGAGTTTGAAGCCCATGTATTAGTACTTTTTAAAACTCTATGAGTAATTTCTGTTCACAGCCAATGTTGAAAATCACTGGTCTAAAGGTATAGGAATCTTGTGATAAATTGAAAATGACATATTATTACAATTTTGTGTGTACTAACAGGGAATTTAAACAGATTAGAATTTATGAATATGATATTTAACTATCTCTGATCAATTGACATAATTTTTATATTAAAGTAATTTTAATTCTGAATCTTTTTAAGCAGTCTCTTCCTGCATATCTTCACTTAGGGCTTTAAGAGATTTCCCTATAAAACGAAAAATGAACATAAAAATTAAAAAATTAAGATTTCATGAGAAAATAAAAAATAGTCTTCCTTATGTACACATGTTATATTCAATAGGAAGGTATACTTTAAATTGACTATGACTTTTTAAATAATCCACTTATTATTAATATGTTACATTAGGAAGAGTTACACCAAAACTGGTGGAAGCATACTGCTTAAAACTTTAAATTGCAGTCATATGGAGAATACTTACATAGATTGAATTTTTTAAAGTCTTCATCATAATCAGTGAAGGACATATCTCTCTCTCTCTCTCTCTCTCTCTCTCTCTCTCTCTCTCTCTCTCTCAGAGAGAGAGAGAGAGTAGCCAAGAAGAAATAAAAGAAAGCTTTTTTTAAAAAAACCAGTATTCTAATTATACCCATATGAATATTTGATTCAAAAAAGAACAGAGAAAATTTTGCAATAACAAAAATGCATTATTTCCTGAGCATTAATATATTAAATTATCAAACCAGAGACTAGCAGTGCCCTTTGGGTCAACAGGCCACTTAAGTATTTAGTTAAATTTATATGAGTACATTGCTTGAAAGATAATTGCAATCATATAAAATGATTCAGTTCAATGACTCCAATGTGGCTTAAAGATAATGAATCATTTGTGTCATTCATCTTGGGAATATTAATGTTATTGAGTCTTATGATTGCTAATGAGCTTTTCGCTAAGAAAAGTAATAAATTACACAGAGAGATATTTTGATTATTATAAGCATGATATTTTAAAAAGTAATTAGTGTGCCTGTGAGTAAATAGCAAAATTGGAATTGACTTTGATCATAAGGAAGCTGACTATTGCCAGCATCATAATCATTTTGTGAAAATAAATCCCTTAATAAAACTAGAAAAGTTATAGAATTTTTTAAATAAAATATAGTTAGGAAGATTTAAAAATTTTGTCACTGACAGAGGAGATATGTAAAATATGAAAAGAAGGATTACATTTAATATAGGGTTCTTTACTATATTTAATAGTACATAGGTTAGGAAATTTATAATGGAAAATGAACCTCTTGGCAAAGAAATATAGGTCTGGGATTTACAGCCCTATAAACTTAAAACTGCCATAATAGGCAAATATAAATATGAAAGTGTATCTAAATGATTAAACAAATTATGTGTGTGTATATATATATATACACACACACGTATATATGTATATATTTACACACATACACACGCATATATAGAGAGATATATACATATATATGATCTCTGTGTCCTTACCAGTTTAGATTACATTGTTAGGAATCAATGACTAATAAAAGTAAATAATCTTTGTGCATCTAAGAGTTTGGAAAAATAAAGACATGAAAATCTGAGTAGACAGATTCTTATGTGTTAAGCATAGTTTAATAGACTAATTTTCTTGGAAATTTGAGCAGTGTCTGTTTAACCCATGCTAAACTGCAGGGTTTTGCATAGTCATTGGCACAGAGTAGACATTTAGTAAATAATTGTAAAATAATTTAGAAAAACAAATATTAAGAACTGAATTTTACTTTAAATAATAGTGACAAATAATCGCCTATTTTACATAAGATAGTTCATCCACTTATTTATGGCCTAGATAACATTTACTAAATATGATCTGTAAGAATAATTTTATTTATAAACATGAATGAAGGGAGAAAAAGTACAGCCCATCAGAGATGCACAAAACAGAGTTTAAAAATAATGAAAGTTGAAATCTCGGGCTATAGAGTGTTTTAATCTGTAGAAAAGAGAATTCTCTGTGGATTACTGTGGGGCAATTCCTGAATAATGGGAAAGATGCAACAGACATCTTTGGTGCCCACACCTCACTCCTCGGGCCCTCTGCAGATTTTTACCGTGTTAGTGGACATATATGTGTGTGAGCTTGGACTTACTTTGATTTTTCTTTCTTCTCTGTCTCACTCTCCCTACTGCCTGTGATTAATCCCATTAAACTAGCCGAAGTCCAGTTTTTTCAAAGTTTCTGCTTTGCGGAGTGTAGTAAGACAAAATTGAAGTCCATAAGTAACCACGACAATCTTTCCATTCAAAATAAATGTTTCCTGAGGCTTAGAGACAGAGAAACCTATTTTGGGGTCCTAATTTCATTCTAGATGATTTTGAGAAAAGTCATTGTTTCTTTCAGCAGATAGTTATAGAGCACTTACTACATTCCACACTCAGTCACCGTAGCCAATAAGACAGAGTAAGGGAACATGCCATATACCAAACTAAGGTGTTTTCTAAGAAAATGCGAAAGCCCTGAGATGAGAATGTTTTTAGTATGTATGAGTAAAAGCTTGACTAGTGCAATGAGAGCAGTAAATGGAGAGTGGTTAGAATTGAGTCTAACCATTTACTGTATGCTTTAATCTTTTGGCTACTTTGTCTCTCATTTTAGATTTTTATATCAGATGTGCTTCCTCCTTTCCCTCTCAAAATAACTTTTATTGTATCTCAAATCTTCCCTCAGAACAAAACAAAACACAAAACCAAAATCAAACAAAAAACCTACGAACCTGAATGCAATGGTCTGCTATTTTCCATAGCCTAGACATTTTCCTGTAAAATATCGATGTTAAGAAACCTATTACATGAATTTCTAAGTTTAAATACTCATTCTTTGACCCCCATTCTTTTAAAAACATAAAGTACATGTTTTAAAATCATTTTCTTACCTATATTTCTACATCGATCATTTATTAACATTTTGAGAAAGAAATTCAATCTAACCATAAGAAAATTTACGTTGGAGATCTGTCATAAGCATTTACTGAGGTAATTTTGGCAGTAGCATTTTGAAATCCATACAATCCAAACAATTATAGAAATTAGAATTATTTCTCATTTTATGGTATATATCATATATTAATAAAACATTTAACTGTTAAAATATATTAATCATTTTATATTTTAAGAAATGGTTCCATTTTTGTGTTCAATTGTGTGAACTACATCTCAAAAGTTGAAATGCAATACTTTCAAAAGATAAATTTATGTAAAATATTTGTGGCTTATATATACTGACATAATTTAATTTTTATATAACTTGTTTATGAGCATGACAAACATTTAGATTATGCATTTATTCAGAGGAGTAATTGTATTTAGAAAATCCTCAGAGAAACTAATTTCTTAAAGAATTTCTTGTCACTAGTTTTGACTGCAAAGAAACATGAACTTGAATTGCCCTATTAGATATCTCATAAAGAGTGAACTTAAAATATGATATTATAACATGCTGCCAGGTCGCAATTTAAATCTTTCCAAGTGTGTGAGATAATAAAATAGATGAAATGAAAAGTGATATTCAATATAAATGAAATGATGTTACACTAAATGAAAATCTCCTGTTAGAATGATTTGAAATTGTGATCCTTTTTCTTTCCCTCATTTAGAAAAAAGAAACTCAACTAAGTATTAAGAAGGATGAAGGGACATTCTCTATTTTATTTTATTTTTATTTTATTTATTTATTTATTTATTTATTTATTTTGAGACAGAGTCTGGCTCTATTACCCTGGCTAGAGTGCCGTGGCATCAGCCTAGCTCACAGCAACCTCAAACTCCTGGGCTCAAGCGATCCTCCTGCCTCAGCCTCCCGAGTAGCTGGGACTACAGGCATGTGCCACCATGCCCGGCTAATTTTTTCTGTATATATATTTTTAGTTGTCCAAATAATTTCCTTCTATTTTAGTAGAGATGGAGTCTCGCTCTTGCTCAGGCTGGTCTTGAACTCCTGACCCTGAGCGATCCACTCACCTTGGCCTCCCGGAGTGCTAGGATTACAGGCGTGAGCCACCCCACCCGGCCACATTCTCTATTTTAAAAGACTCATTTGAAAATTAAATTTTACATAGTTCTTAAAATGTTAATATTAGATTTTAAAGATTATCTTGGACACATACAGTTATACACTGGTATAATGATGTTTTGGTCAATGATGGACTGAATATACGATGGTGGTCCTATAGATTCAAATGGAGCTGAAAATTTCCTATTGTATAGTGGTGTTGTAGCCATCTAACATCACAGAATGATACATTACTCACATGTTTGTAATGGTGATGAGGTACACAAAACTACTACTTTGCCAGTCATACAAAAGCATAGCACATACAGTTATGTACTACTTGATAATGATAAGAAATGACTATGATACTGGTTTTCATATTTACTATACTATATCATTATTTTAGATCATATTCCTTCCACTTATTAAAAAAAAGGTTAACTGTAAAAGCGCCTGGGGTATGTCCTGTAGGGGGTATTCCAGAAGAAAGCGTTGTTGTCATAGGATATGGCAGCTCCATGCATATTACTGCCCTGGAAGACCTTCCAGTCTTCAAGATATGGAGGTAGAAGACAGACAGTGATATTGATAATCTTGATGCTATGTAGGCCTAGGCTAATGTATGTGTTTGTGTCTTAGATTTTAACAAAAAAGTTTACATATAAATTAAAAATTTTAAAAATAGGAAAAACTTACAGGATAAGGATATTAAAAAATAAAATAATTGTGTGCAGCAATATAATGTGTTTGTGTTTAACCTAAGTGTTATTATAGAAGAGTCAAAAAGTTAAAAAAAATTTAAAAGTCAATACAGTAAAAAAGTTACAGTAAGCTAAAGTTTATTATTTAAGAAAGAGGAGCATTGTTAATAAATTGTTGTAATCTAAATGTACAGTATTTCTAAAGTCTACAGTAGTTTACAGTAATTTCCTAGGGCTTCACATTCACTCACCACTCACTCACTGACCCAGAGCAATTTCCAGTATTGTAAGTTCCATTTATAATCAGTGCCCTATATAGTATACTGTATTTTGTTGTTTGTACTGTATTTTTACTGTAACTTTTCTATGCTTAGATATGTTTAGATATATAAATATTGTATTTAGTACAGTAATATGCTATGCAGATTTATAGCCTAGAAGCCATAGGCCATATATCCTAGGAGTTTAGTAGGCTATACCATCTAGGGTTGTGTAAGTATACTCTACAATATTCACATGATGACAAAGTTGCCTAATGACACATTTCTCAAATGTATCCCTGTAGTTAAGTGATGCATGACTATATATCATCCTGAATGTTACTGAACCTATTTCCGCCACAAAATAGAGAATTTTTCATAATAGTGGGAAATATTCTTATGTTTTAGGAAGGTAAATATGTAACATGAAACATGAATATGTAACATGAAAGTATAATTTTAAAGTGTTTTGATTTTGCTGTTTTCTCAAATTTCAGGGAAAGCTAATTTGCCTTTCTATGTTGATATTGACCCATAAGATGAAATACAATTTTCCAACACCTACATTTTCCAACTAAACTGTAAAAGTGGCATTTTAGCTCTGATAATATAAAGTCTGAGTTTAAAAATCTGCATAATATATGGTGTACTTTTAAATATCAGTAATTTTTGCTCCATTTCCCTTGAAATTATAAACATTAAAAGGACAAATCTTATTCTATTATATTCCAAATAGATTATCTCAGAGAGCAATGCATATTTAAGGTACACAAAGTACATTTAATATGAGTTTGATTAAATAGATTTCTTAAAAATCAAGTTATTTAATTTTCAAAAGGTGATGAAAAGAAACAATAACATCATGGGGTTGTTAGCAGCCTCCAACCTGGAGGTCTTTCCGGGTTCTTGGTGATCATCAGAAGAAAAGAATTTTAAGATGCATCACATAAGCAAAGAAAGCAACAGCTTTTTTTATTATTGAAAGTGAAAGTACACTACAGAGAGCACAAGCAAGCAGACTCAAAGAGCAGCTACACCAGAAGGAAGTGGTTTTGATCTTTTGAAGTCTTACTAATTGAGGAGAGAAATATTCAATTCTAAAGGTTGGCTTTGACTAATAATTTGTGTAATAATTCCTAGAATTGGGGTCCCTCCTATATTTTATATTTTATATAGTTGTCTCCAAACTCTCATGGTGATTTCAGGGGCAGAAAAAAATTTGAAAACCACAACATAAATGATATTATAATTAGTGAAAGTTCATGTAAGTTGACAGAGCTTGACAAGCCAGCTGAAGCCAGTTCTTGCCTGTGGCTATTGGCCTCTCAAGTTAGCTTCTGCTTGAGAGCTGTTTATTTTAACACCTGCACCCCATCTTCAAGTCCTTGCATCCAATCTCAGCCCTGTCTCTGAGCCTCCTACTCTAATGGGGTGCCCCTATTATAGAAAATGCTGTTTTAATAAAAAGACAAAAATAAATAGGAGGAGTGAGGAAGGTTACAGCAGAAGTGTTAGTAGTTGTATTGGTTCTGTTACAATGAAATTTGCAGAAGAGTTGTCAAGAGCACAAAGGGTAAAAAAAAATGAGAAAGAATAAGCTTAGAAAGAAGATACTATGGTTTCTGTCAGTTGTGACAGTGTCTTAAAAAATGAATAGAAGAGAAAAGGAATGTAAAGCAACTGTTTCGCCTTATCAGTTTTGTGCAAACTGCCAATTTCATGACAAACTGAAAATCTGATCCAGGGTGAAATCTCATAAATAAGATTCTGGAGGCAAGTTTGAGCAGCATTGATGCCTAATTACTAATTAATTAAATTGCAAGTGGTTTAAAGAGAATTTAGTTTCCTCAAAACATCAACTTCAAAAGTTCCCAAGGAATTAAATCATAATATTTGAATTGAGGACATTTGTCAAGACCATTTTTATTAGTTATTGAATTATCATAACTGAATATCTCATACCTCCCTCCAATTCTTAGTGTATTGCAAATTCCAGCCATTTCTCTATAAGTCATTACATCCCATTCTTATTTCTTCAATCATTTAAAATAATCAATGCATTCAAAATCGCTAAAAAGTACTTTAGAGGGTGCTAAGTGAATTCAGACATTAGAAAACAGTAAGCAGATAAACTTCTCTTTTTTAATGCAGCCTGTCTGGAAAGTATCCAGCCATGTAATATGAAAAATAGAGACATTTATTGAAGAAGATACAAGATACAATTATCATTGTACATAGGATAATGACGCCTCAGTCCCTTCAAAGTAAACACCTTGGGATATCACACGGTTCTCCCAGTATCTCTTAACCTAACTCACATACACGTTCAACATACTCAGGTGTTCTGCCTGTTGCAGGCTTCCCAGAATGTGGATCACCTTCAATAGATTCTCGACCACCTTTGAAGCATTTGTTTCTGAGCTATACTCATTATATTGTCCTGGAAAGCCTTCTGAATCATCTGAATAGTTTCCTCAGAGGAATGTTCAAGCTTAATACAAAATCTGATGCAGATTCATTGCTCTACTTGCTAAGTCATTTTGAATGTGTTGGCCAAATACAAATACATATAAATGTAAAGCCCAAACCTTAAGATTATAGTAATGACATTAATCCTTTGTATTGCATGTCTTTACTTTATTCTTTTTCTCTTTTTGAGTTTTTTATAATACAGTTATAAAATTTTTAAAACATAATGTAAATTTTTATAACCTTGTGAATTTTTAAAATACAATTAATTGAATGGATTTTCCTTTTTATGTTTTCTGTTTTTTGAGATTGTCTTATAATGACCTACATCAACGTTAGTAATATTATTTGTCATTACTTCTCTGGTAACTCTAATTCAGTTGTGATCAGATGCCAAATAAGACTCTTCCTGTTTTATTGATAAGCTAAGGGAAATAACCAGTAACTACCACCACCAACTCCTTCCCATATTGTAAAGAGAGTGCAAGACAGACACACATTATTCATGGCTATTAACCAAAAGTAGAACCAGTCACAAAAAACTTATGTAAGAGAAGACTAGAAATCTGTTGGTATTTGTTGAAGGGGGGACTTTGAGGACTTAATGAGTCAGTAGTCTAATTATTTTCTGTCTGTTGCTTAAAAAGCACAGTTTGAAAATAATTTACGTATAACAACCTCAACAAAAACTGTCGTTTAAATTAAGGACAAATTTAAAAGCTGAACAAATATGAAGTTTATGGGTAACATTCTATATGACAGTTTTTCTTTCTGCCGTTAGCTATAAAATAAACATGAATAGTTTTATGTTAAAAATTAACACATTGACTACCACACTAGAATTTTTTTTTCCTTGGGGCCACAGTGTTTTATTACAAAAATAGAATAAAAATTTCTAAAACAAAATGATCCTTTCTATTTAATAAAAAAATTATTTTTTGCTCTTGTCATTTTCTGTGCATGAGTTATATGCAACTTAAAAAATAATTCTTGCAGCTTCCAAGGTGAAGAGATGTGGGAGTTACAGGTGGTTCACGAGGTCCTGGGCTCAAAACTAACGTGAGTTAAATACAACTCGCATGCATTTAAAAAAAGAAAAATGGACCCCCAAAACAAAAACACAACCTGCTAATGTAATTGTATTCAATAAATTATGTTCACAAACTTCTTTGAAAACACTGAAATGAATATAATCAAAAATGTGTATGTTTTATTTGGGAGATTTTTATTCATGCACAAGAAGAAAGCTCTGGAGTTTAGTGGAAACAGATAATAAAGCTCAGGTTAATTTAAAATGAACAGGACAGTATTTAGGTTAGATATTCTTCAGTGTGATATATATAAAATGTGCCCATATTGACATAGAAAGCTTATGTTATTTTCATTTCAGAATAAGTTACATTCTCAGGTGAACTGGGGTTCAAAGAAATGAGAATGAATGGTATTATGAAAATGTTTTTCACAAGTAAAAAAAAATGTAAGCAATTGATGAAGGGAAATTAAAATTTTCATTCACCATTGTTAAAAACTCTTAAATACAGAGATACTATACCAGTTGCCAGATGAACATTACTCACTTCCAAATCTTCCCAGTATCTATTACTGTGAATCTTTTTGTTCTCCTACATAGCTGGAATTGAGCTCTCTTTCCTTTGTGGTCAATTTACCCATTGACAATTTACCCATTGATTCCTGTAACCCTAAATTATATGCAAGTGTTTATACATCTGCCCCTTTCCAATGGTCATAAGCCCCTGAAATAGGAAGTGTTGTATCATTCTGTTGTTTGAACTTTTAAATCTTGAATACTACTTAATAATCTTTAAATGGATAGATGACTTAAATACATAGACAAAAGGAAATGTTTTTAGTGTATTTCCATCTAACCTATTCACATTTCTGGATTTCAGTTACTATCACCCTATACTTAATCAAAACCATCCCTAACCTAACCGGCTTTAATGCTTGCAATCAGTCTTCTCTTCTACCTTAGTCATTCTCCTGATTATTTGAGTGGGTCAAAGTCTACTCAGACAGAATAGTGTCAGTACAACTGTAAAATGGGACTGTTGAAGGCAAACTTAAAAGTGTGTTACAACACCAACTTATCACTTCAAAGAGGCATCCCTGTCTCTTCCCTACCGTGGGCCTACACTCACTATTCTGTATCAGATCACTCTGTTCATTCATATTATTACAAACTGTGCTTACCCTGTTGGTTATGTGTCGACTAGTTTACTGTCTGCTTACCCATACACTGTAACTTTTACAATAGAGATTTTTCCTTTCTTATTCAGTGTATATAAACTCATGAACATAAGTACCACAGGGGCCAAAATTTAGAATGCTTTCGTTTATTCATGCATTGAGTATTTTTGCACATTGTAATGCTCAATAAATATTTTTTGAAATAATGAATGAATATTTTTCCAAAGTATATGGTACAAATGGAGAAATGTTTGTTGCATTATAAATTATTTAATACATTCATGTTTGTTTTTATTCATAAAGACTTAATCAAATTTAGTAAAGAAATAAGATAAATTTCATAAGCAAAACACACATTGCTATTATAACACAAATTGAACGTGGGTTATATATTTTTCACATGTACAAATGTTTAACATGTATAATACCTATTTCTATTGTAACCCAAGAAACATATATATGTAAATCAATTAGAACACATAATAAGTTCCAGGTAAATCATTAATGATAAAAGTTATTTCAAATCATCATCACATTTTTATATTTTATACTAGTGGGTATACTTTTGTATAAGTCTGGCTGAATAAGTGACTCTTAATTTTAAGTTTTGGAGGAATGGAAAAATAAAACATTGACAAGATATCTTAAATTGTTGAACTTCTCCAAGTAAGGTATAATTATACCCTTAAAATATGCATTTTATTTGATACCAAAATTATGCACCCACACTGAAAAAGACTCATACCAATGAGAAATAAGACACTTAGATGTTTTGTCATGTTTTGTTACATAGGCTGTAACAACAAAGCTGTTGTTATTTTCCTCATATCAACATTATACAGCCCACGATGAAAGCAAAATATAACAGATAAATAGATATTCCTGTTTAATTAACCAAGTTTTTGAAATTAATTATATGTTTCAATATTTCTATAGTAGAAGGTTTAAAAACTGCCACTATTTCCCACACTGTTGTTCTCAACGTTGACATGTTATTATTCCTAACTGGTCAAGAAAGAAAAATGTCTTACACTTGACATTTAGCTACATGTTCACTTTCTGAAACCAGCTGCAGTTTTACTAATCTGTGTTTTAAGAAAGATTAACAACCAGTTCTATTTTTATTTCATGGAAAAATTCATTTCGAGCTATTATTCCATCTTTGATGTCAAGTATTTGATAGGATCATGGTGAAAAAGGGATAACAATGTCTCCTGGATAGAATTAGCATCCATCGGAAGCATTGACTGGGCCCATTTCTTATTATTTGGAGATATTAGCAAAAATCACAGCAAGAGGCAGAATAAACTGTTCTCTTACTGGTACTGGTTTCTCTGTGGAAAAAGAAAAGCATAATTGACTGTAGCCATGGGGATTCAGGCAATTATTGGGAGACTGGTAAAGAAGTATTATACATTGTTTCACATTGCTATCTCATATAGTTTCCTTGTACAGATTATTAAGTTTGTTGTTTTTGCTATTATTATGATTTTTGCCAAACCAAAACATATGACTCAAGTATGTAACTATGGAATTAAAACTAATTATGAGTTAATCTTAATATATTGAATCCTAATGTATTTAGACTATGCCTTTAAGGAGAGCACTTATAAATATGCTTCCATGAAACTTTATAAATGCCATTATGTAAGCTACCCAATTTTAAATTGTAGTGTGAGGCTATAACTTCTGAATTACTTAAATTCAATATTCATGATAAGCAACTTGAATTTAGACATGTTTTTATTCTATCATTATATCTAAATGAAAAATTTTGAAAAGAAATCACAAATTTGTATGTAAAAGTAGACATGGGAACTAAGTAATATGAGTTGCATTAAAACCCCAGTATCATTGCTTTCTGTGCAAAACAAATATTCTGATGGCTTAGCAAAAGAGAGGAAAGGAATTCCATAGAATAACCCTTGAGGGTAGACAATGCTACTGAGAGAACTGCTACTGTTGTTTTGATTAATATGCTTCCTATATATATTTTTGTCAAAGTCATATTTTAGGAACATATTTCATACAACTAATATAATTATATAAATACTAATTTTTAAAGAAAAAATTTGAAATCAGAAGTACAAATTTAATACACAAAATTTTGTAGTGGCAGAGGCCAGGTGTTCATCTCTTTTCCTGGATTGGGATTTGGCTGTGCCGATAGATGCACTTAAATTCCCAAGAACTTGCCTTCACGTACATGAGCGGGTAATATTCTTTTATCATTTGCATTTCTGAATACATGGCTTGTGCTTTTGTATGACTTTCATTCACTTGGAAATAGGAGTGGAGGCATGGCATAGAAAGTTACAGAGGGAATACAAAGATGATGCTAGAGATCATACTTAATAGTTGACATTTAATTTAGGAGTGCATAAAAAGATAAGGACCCATCTATATCCATGAGGTATGTTAAATACATTAAAGGAATAACAATCAGCAGAAAACTCTTGCTCAGAATCCAGGAGTCTCAGATGAGGTTCCTCTTGTAGGTTTACTGGGCGGTCAGCCACATTTACTTGGCAGTACAGTAGGTTAGGGAAAAGGGGCTTTAAATTGCAGCTTTTCTGAACCACGTTTAGTTCCAGAGTAGGTTAGAGAGGACCCAGAATTTTCTAAGAGGCTGATGGAGGCATTGTAGGAGGTCAGAGGTTTTTACATGAAGGGTTGAGAGTAACCACCTGCTTCCCCAGATTTTATAAGTGACAAGAGCAACAGTGGAAGCTGAGGTGAAACCAAATGAGCCATGCACACTTTTGCATTTTTTCTAAGATGAGAGATTTGCACTTGATACAGAATCACCAGCACCTCTTAGGAGATGTCAGCAGCACATAACCAATCTTAGGATATCATTTTGGACACTGTAGAAATCTGAAGACAGCAATAATCAAGGACCCAGCGTGTTTGTTTATTTCCTCTACCACCGTGAGATCTATAAAATAGGTTCCCTGCCCTCCTCCTCTCTCCTCCCACAAATAAGACTATCTTAGCAAGACAAACAGAAAGGACTGAAGGATGTCTGAGACACTGAACAGTTTTATTTGGGGAACACTGAACATCTGTATAGGATGAAACTTTTCATCTGGATAGACATTCAGCTATTGTTTTTAATGCTAAAAAATGAATGGGGGCCAGGCATGGTGGCTCACGCCTGTAATCCTAGCACTCTGGGAGGCTGAGGTGGGTGGATCGCCCAAGGTCAGGAATTCGAGACCAGCCTGAGCAAGAGCGAGACCCCGTCTCTACTAAAAAATAGAAAGAAATGATCTGGGCAACTAAAAA